>JADLZL010004452.1:0-58873 GCA_015844335.1 Chrysopogon serrulatus | reverse complement strand
GCGGTACTGCTATTTTGATTCGGAAGGGCTGTTTGGTTTTTTTTTTTTTTTTGGCATGGAGCATTGCAAGTTTTGATGCTTGTTTTTTTATCGATTCTGATTCGGTTGCTTTTCTCGAACGTCTTCTATTACTTTTTTTCTCCATTTTTATTTACTGTTTTTTTTATTTTCCCCATTAATATAAAACTAATAATAAATAAAATAATATGATACTTGAACACTCAGCTCTCTTTCTTAATAATATTGATGTGATAAATTATGTATATAGTTTAAGATTATAACAAATCTTGTTTAAGATTATAACAAATCTTGTTACAATATGATATAGCCAATTGTCCAACTAATCTAAATGTAAACTAAATTCTTAGCAGTTTGTTGCCCAGTTTAGTCTACACAAATATGACTAAACTTTATGCATGTACCAGTGAAATACATGATGCGGGCTACCATGTGCAAAATTAATAAAGGTCTCATGTCGTAACCATCAGCGACTACCATGTGCAAAATTAATAAAGGTCTCATATTGTAATCATCATCGAATAGGTCTATACTTGGCATGCCGACAACTAACTCCTTATTGACTATATATGATCAAAAAGTAGAATTACGAAATTTTATTGATCCGCAAAGGAAGTCAACAGAACTTGATATTTAACTGTACAGCAGATAGTATAAAACTAAAATTATAATAATATTAACACTTATATTTGTTTGTCCTTTGTAATATGATAAGATTATATTTTAAACTTAATATATGGCACTAGTAGATAACAGACTTTTTGGTACGAGGCTTTAATCCTAGCCAATTTTAGGCCCGGGACTAAAGAAAGCATTAGTTCCTATTGGAAAGTAAAGTCCTAAGACACAGCTTTTGCAAGAAGGGACCTTTAGTCCCGGTTGGTGTTACCAACCGGGACTAAACGGTGTCTTTTTAGTCGTGGTTGGTGTCATAAACCCGGACTAAAGGTCCCTCACGGGTTAATTTAAAAGGAGAATGCCTAGGATTTTGTTATATGTGTAATTTAAAAGGAGAACGCCTAGGATTTTGTTATATGTGGTATGCGTTGAGGTGATAAGAAAGCTGGCTACACGCAATGAAAGAAGTCTTCTTGGGTTCGATTTGAATCTCACGCACAGCTGCGGTCTCTTCAAATTTAAATATTTTTTTAGTTTTAAGAATGACCTTTCATCTTTGTTGCGTTGCGTGAATCGAGACTAAAGACCGATACCTTTAGTCCTAGATCCACGGTCTCGATTGAGAAACCGAGACTAAAGAGAGTTTTCCAATCGGGATTAAAGCCCACCTATGTACTAGTGTGGTTAATAAGACATTGTTATAATCATTTTAAAATAAATTATAGCTATACAAAGGATAAAACATAAATAGATTAGTATTATTCTTGTCCTTATTTTTCATTAGTGTACTTCTCTCCATTCATTTATCTCCTTCTTACACTCAGTATGAGAAAGAGACAATAGCTTTTACTCTTCCCTTGCAACATACATGTGGATCATAATTAGAAATCTCCAAAAGTATCTAACAAGATCTCCAGGAATAATAAACTGTCCAGTAATACTCTGTAACAGAAAGTGCAAAAAGAAGGATTAGGGAATGAGGGCGTGGGCTGTGCTGGGCCGTGAGATTCCCCTCTCCCGCTGCATAAGAGGAGCGTACCCGTCGGCCTCATCAGTCCTAGTGGCATGTTTCTCAAAAAAAAAAAAAAAAAAAAAAAAAATCAGTCCTAGTGGCATCGGATGGAAAATCAACCCGCACCGCTTCCTTATTAATAGCTCTTCTCTCTTAATATATTTTGCAAGGTTGGAAAATCAGTTTTTAGGAGTATTTTTTTTAGATACGGTTAAAGATGCCCAAGCGGCGTCGCGTCGACATGGTGGATTCACCATCCAAGATCGCCAAGCCAGGCGACGACACGGTGGAATCAGCGACGGAGTTCGCCAAGCCGGTATACCTTGTGGCGGCGCTCTGGGCCAAGCAGGAGCCGCAGTCCTACTCCGTTTTCATGGTTGACGCGGCTGCCGTCGCCGGCGGTAACGACGACACGCCGAGCGCCCGCGTTCTTGGCGACTTGCCTGCCGCTGAGCACGGCATGTCCTTCGTCACCGCGCATTCGGAGCACGGCACCTGGATCGTCGGCGTCGGTGGGCCAGGAGGGAGCACGACCATCTACGATCCGAGGAGCACGCCGGCGGCGGGCACGCTCCGCGGCCCGGAGCAATCCTACCCCAAAGACAGACCCATCCTGATCTCTCACGGTGGCAAGGTCTACGCTCTCTCGCGCCGCCCCAAGGTGCACCGCAAATCGAAGCTAGACTTCCCGCCATGGTTCGAGTCGCTCAGCTTCAAGAAGGGTGTCGCCTGCATCTACCACCACGGCTGCCCCTCCTGGAAGCACTTGCCGCCACCTCCCTGCTTCCCTTGCGTGCTGGACCCTTGGGAGTTCCGGTATCCACCGGACATCTCAGTCTCATCCTACGCCGCCTTCGGCTCCCACATCTTGATTTCACTGCAGCAAGAAGATACGGGCACTTACGCTTTCCATGTGGTGGAGAAGACATGGGAGAAGGTCAGTGACAAGAACCTGCCTTTTGTTGGCCAGGCTGTGCCCATCGGCGGCAGCCTCTTCGCCGCTTGCCGTGTCATGCCCAACAATGCCCTTGCCACTACCTCTGTGTTCCACATGTCCATCGAGGTTTCGACACCAGCAGTGCCGGGCAAGCTCGCTACCAGCTTAATCCAAGAGTTCCCGGTGCCATCAGATGGAGAGATTCCCAGGCCGCTCTTGTGCCCACTGGGAAGGGGCAGCTTCTGTTCCATCAGGCTTGGGTCTTGTCGTCAAAGCCGCAAAGGCAGATACTTGAAGGATCTGCAGATTGTCTTGACTGCTTTTCAGATGGACAATGTTGATGCTATCCTGACTGCCTGTCAAACAAAGAATGCCGAGGCTAAGGATTTGCATGGTGCAGTACTGCAAGTGAAACAAGAAAATCAGATATACAAATTCAAAGGGGGGTCTCGATTTCTGGCTTCGTTGCACATGCCTGTGATTGCTGCACTGTCCATGTAATGATGTAAGCATCTTAGGAGGGTCTCTCTCTCTCTCACTCACTCTCACTCCATTAGGCTTACTATTCTTCATATTTCTGCTTCTGCTACTAGATTAAGTCTTCCTCACAATTACACCATAGTGTTGTTCCGATTTCAGTTTTCATAGGTAAAATTGCAAATTATGTGTGTACAAATTCTGTTTTGCTATGACTTTCATGACTACTTATTTGGCTCTTGATTTTCAACAATTTAAATTTCTAGCCCGTGATGCTTCCCCACTTGTCTTGAACACTAGTAACGGATTAGAATGTAACTAAATCAGGCAGTACTAACAGAGTTTATGCATCGTGGAGGTTTGGTCTTCTACCGCCTAAACCAAGCTGTACATTACCTTGGTTAACAAAAACAACCAAGCCTTTCAGTCCCAAGCAAGTTGGAGTAGGCTAGAGTTGAAACCCACAAGAGCCCATAGTCATCAGTCTTCTAAGTCTCATCTCCATACTGGTAGCAAAGTTTTATGTTTGGCTCGCCAAGCCTACCACAACCCTCCTCGCTCCTTTATCAGGGCTTGGAACCTGCTATAATGGGACACCATAGGCACCCCAACATAGGCGCAATTTACATTACCTTGGTTGATTGCCTTAATTTTGGATGTCAGTTGGCATCTGGTTCTGTCAGGCCATGCATCTTATGCATAATCATCAGATGTTGGGCGCTGATTTTTGTGTCTTGCACGCATATAACTAGGATGTGATTGATCAACTTTGTTGATCCCATTGGGGTTACATCTGAAAAGTCTAGTGGCATTGAATTCATTTACTCAGAAATCAGCAAAGTAAATCATCTTGGAGGTTTCATTCACAGGCCATTTGGTACTAAAACTTCCATGTGGCAATTGGCATTGGTATGCAAACTTTGCTACATTATTAAAAGTTACAGAAATCAGTGTAAATCATATTGGGGATTTCAAGCCGTTTGCTACTAAACCTTCCATGCGGCAGTGGTGTGTAAACTTTGCTACATTGTTAAAAGTTACAGAATTAACAATATTAAGCTACCAAATACTTTGCTGCAATTCTTTTGTTAGTGCAGAGTAATTGATAATTTGAGAGACTGAAAGCAACCACTTTGTTTTGAGTGCCTCGTTGAAAAATTCAGCAAATGTTTGTCTTGTCAACAAGTAATAATTTTTTTCCCTATGCTATGAGATGTCACCACTCTGATGCACCGGATTGGAACAATTAATCTAGCCTAGCAGATGGTTGGGGTAAAACCTGAATGAAAAAATAGTTGAGTTTTGCCTAACCTGCCCATTCTTAAAGAGAAATGTTCGCTAAGTAATTCAAGTTCCGTGGCACCTTAATTGTTTTCGTAAGACATGCCTGTTGTGGGATGGTTCTCATTGTATGTTTACGTTAGCCCCCATTTAGATTCCAGAATTGTACTATGGCCTTGTTAGTCACTTGTATTATTGTGTGCTAACCGTCCTAGCATGCCCAACCAGTTACCTTCTTTTCAGAACCTTGCAAGTCACATTCCGTTACAAGTGATCCAGGCCGTGGCTAAACCCGTGAATGCCGTTGGTATCACCTTTTTTGTTCACTAATCACATATATGCCTCCGCCAGTTCTGATGCGGTCTAGGCTAACCCAGACCATCAGCTTAGTTCCAAGGACTACATCTACCATGCTGTAACACTGTTCTCTCACCCAAATTCATCTTGCGAGAACTGTAGGTTTTTCCCCTTGTTCTAGTGCTGCTACTTTACATCGGAACTTTCCTTGAAATGGGAGTTCAGATATAAAATTCAATGTAGTACATGCATCTTGCAGATTCAAACAGATTTAGATCATGTGCTTTTCTTATATGTGTAGGGTAATATAGTTTAGCAGCTAATTAACACAATTATTTGAAAACAACATTGGTTTGCATACACATCAATTTGGGACTTTGAGAGTACTGGATGACGCGTGCTTATTAGCCACATTGCCCTGATATTTGCTTCGATTGCAAGTGTTCTTCACTGATTGAATGTTTTATTTAATCTTGACGTGCTTACTATGTTACTGCAGAGGTGCAGAATGCTATAGAACCTTTCGTGACTCATTGATTGTGTGCAAAAAGTGCAAATTTTTGCAAGCTCTGCTCTTCACTTGAGACTCGACTCATGCATTGACTGGTATCTTTTTATGGTGACCCAGGGACATGACATACTGAACTATTTGGAGCGAAAACGACTGAGACGACAGGACATCAAGTGGTGAGGTGTCGTGTCAAGCACCGTAATCTTCTCCATGGAACTTATGATCTACTCTAAGCCGCTGTATCTATGCCTCGCCTGTCCTTGGGCCCTGTTTCTAAACTGATCTTTAGTTATTGTGAATGGTAACACTGGCCATCTTTATATATACCATTATAAAGAACAAGCGATATGGCTGCTCTATTATTGGTTTTGGATTGTGCTATGTGTTTTGCAATCGTGATACCTGGAGAAACGAAACCGGCATGTTCTCTGCTGTATTTTGAACTGGAGATTGCACTAACAATATACCATCCAAATCGAGATCGTGTCGATTGAGGGTGCTTTGCTTCTTTTTATCTCCAATGGTCATACATAAATAATTCTAACTGCTGTCATGTTGGCCCTCCCTCCACCAAGTCAAGAACATGCTGATTAATTGCCTGATTTACTAATGATTCCACCATCTTTGAAGCATCCATTCACCACATCACCACATGGCCTATAGGAGTATGTCAGAACTGAAACACTAATAACTCTTCTTTCTGCTCAATTCTATCAGCTGGATCGCGCACTGCTGCAAGGACAATGACAATTAGTAACAGAAAAAACAAGAACGATGACGTTGACCAAAGAAGTTACATCTGCGCATGCTGCAAAATTCGACTGGCTGTTAAAGCCATAATAATGTCAGGAAAACTTGTCCTTGAACACCGCCCGCTGCTGGCCGGCCGGCTCCCAAGTCCCACCCGCGTACCGGCTACAATCTCACTGGCCGCATGCTTGCTGGCGCTGTGAGGCGTCCAATGCAACCTCCGTCGCAGCAGAAGGAAATTTAAGGAACACGTCATAAATGGCATGATCCGATACAGGAATGAGTGCCAGAGACAGGAAGAACGAGACAGAAGAAGGATTCCGTGGCTCTACTCGCCGAGTACGTAGCGGATTCAGAACGAGGGAGTCAGTAGCGTACAGTATCCATCTGTTTTGCGCGCTGATGCATCCATTACTGCGGTCTGCGGTTACGCGCTGTCCTGTCCACCTCTCTCTCTCTACCCGTGCCTGCGTAATTGTGGATGGAACGGAGGAGGAGATCAGACGGCCGGTGGAGGAGCGGAGGGGAGCGGACAGTCACCGACCGAGCGAGGAGGCCTTGCCAATTTACTCCCCTTCACTTGATCTCGTGTGACCGCGAGCGAGCCCGCCTGGTCCTCACGAGACCTCCCTCCCTGACTCAAATTCTCGCCACGCCTCCCGCGCTCCCCTCTCCGGCTCTCTCCCACTGCAGTGCACGCCGCTTCAAATACGGCACCAAACGAACCCTCCCAGCTCCATTGCTCGTCTCCATGAACAGGCATCGCAAACCAGATCAGTTGGCAGAAGCAAGGCCAATGGATGTCACCTGCAGGGTGCTCCTAGTCTGCCACTCCTTTCTGCTGCTGCTCCTTCCGGCGGTCGTCCTCGGTGCCGCCGCGGAGACGATGCAGACCTACATCGTACAGCTGCACCCGCACCCGCACGACGAGGGCGACAACGGCGAGCTGGCTACGCTGCTCGCCTCCAAGTCCAAGGTCGACTGGCACCTCACCTTCCTGGAGAGGTCCGTGGCATGGGAGCAGGAGAAGCGCCCCTCCTCGCGGCTCCTCTACTCCTACCACACCGTGTTCGACGGCTTCGCGGCGCAGCTCGCGGACGCCGAGGCCGCGGCGCTGCGCGCGCTCCCGGGCGTCGCGTCGGTGCGCGCCGACCGCCGGCTGGAGCTGCACACTACCTACTCGTACCGCTTCCTGGGGCTCAACTTCTGCCCCACGGGCGCGTGGGCGCGCTCCGGGTACGGCCGCGGCACCATCATCGGGGTGCTCGACACCGGCGTGTGGCCCGAGAGCCCCAGCTTCGACGACCGCGGCATGCCGCCGGCGCCCGTGCGGTGGACCGGCGTGTGCCAGGGCGGGGAGCGCTTCAACGCCTCCAACTGCAACCGGAAGCTCATCGGGGCAAGGTTCTACTCCAAGGGCCACCGCGCCAACTACCCGACCAACCCCTCCGAGGCGGCGTCGCTGCTGGAGTACGTGTCGCCGCGGGACGCGCACGGGCACGGCACGCACACGGCGTCCACGGCGGCGGGCGCGGCCGTCGCCGGGGCCAGCGTCCTGGGTGCCGGGCTTGGGGAGGCCCGTGGCGTCGCCCCCGGCGCGCACCTCGCCGCCTACAAGGTGTGCTGGTTCAACGGCTGCTACAGCTCCGATATCCTCGCCGGGATGGACGACGCCGTGCGCGACGGCGTCGACGTGCTGTCACTCTCCCTCGGGGGTTCCCCATCCCGCTCTTCGAGGACAGCATCGCCATCGGCAGCTTCCGCGCCACGGCGCGCGGCGTCTCCGTCGTGTGCGCCGCTGGGAACAACGGGCCGGCGAGGAGCTCCGTCGCTAACGAGGCGCCGTGGGTGCTGACTGTCGGCGCCGCCACACTGGACCGCCGCTTCCCGGCATACGTCCGGCTCGGTGACGGACGGGTACTGTACGGCGAATCCATGTACCCTGGGGAAATCGGTTTGAAAAAAGGCGGGAAGGAGCTCGAGCTGGTGTACGCCGTTGGTGGGACCCGGGAATCCGAGTACTGCCTCAAAGGGTCCCTGGATAAAGCCGCCGTCGCCGGAAAGATGGTGGTCTGCGACCGCGGCATCACGGGCCGCGCCGACAAAGGCGAGGCAGTAAAAGAAGCAGGCGGCGCGGCTATGGTGCTCGCCAACTCCGAGATAAACCGGCAGGAGGACTCCATCGACGTCCACGTCCTGCCAGCGACGCTCATCGGGTACCGGGAGGCCGTGGAGCTGAAGAAGTACATCAGGTCAACGCGGCGGCCGGTGGCGAGGATAGTGTTCGGCGGCACGCGGATCGGGCGCGCGCGCGCTCCGGCGGTGGCCGTGTTCTCGGCGCGCGGGCCGAGCCTGACGAACCCCTCGGTGCTGAAGCCCGACGTGGTCGCCCCCGGGGTGAACATCATCGCGGCGTGGCCCGGGAACCTGGGCCCGTCGGGGCTGGAGAGCGACGCCCGCCGGTCCAACTTCACCGTGCTCTCGGGGACGTCGATGGCGGCGCCTCACGTGAGCGGCATCGCGGCGCTGATCCGGTCTGCGCACCCGTCCTGGAGCCCGGCGATGGTCCGGTCCGCGATCATGACCACGGCCGACATAACCGACCGGCAGGGCAAGCGCGATCATGGACGGCGGCGGCGGCGGGCGCGCGGACGTGTTCGCCATGGGCGCGGGGCACGTGAGCCCGGCGCGCGCCGTCGACCCGGGCCTCGTCTACGACATCCAGCCCGCCGACTACGTGACGCACCTGTGCACGCTCGGGTACACCCACATGGAGATCTTCAAGATCACCCACACCGCCGTCAACTGCAGCGCGGCGCTCCGCGAGGACAGGAACAGGGGCTCCTTCAGCCTCAACTACCCGTCGATCGCGGTGGCGCTCAGGAATGGCGCCAGGTCGGCGGTGCTGCGGCGAACGGTGACCAACGTCGGCACGCCGAACTCGACGTACGCCGTGCGGGTGTCTGCGCCGCCGGGGGTGAAGGTCACGGTGGCGCCCACCACGCTGTCGTTCGTGGAGTTCGGCGAGCAGCGGAGCTTCCGGGTGACCGTGGATGCGCCGTCGCCGCCGCCGGCGAAGGACAGCGCGGAGGGATACCTGGTGTGGAAGCAGAGCGGGGCCAGGGGAGGCACGTCGTGAGGAGCCCCATCGCCGTGACCTGGGTGGTGGAGTAGCGCTCGCAGCTGCTCCCCCCGACGACCCTAGCTAGCTGGCTGGCTGGTGTAGTGTAGTGCCCTCTGTCTGTGTGACGACTCTATATCAAGGATTAGTTTGTTACTTCGGCGAGCGGTAAACCTGATTGTTTTACCGCGTCAGAGGCTGCGAGTTTTACAGTAGCTGAATTTGCAAATCGAGGTGTAAGTGTCAACACGGATTCGATACCTGTTCAGTTCGGTGAATCTTGTGCGTCCTCGTCCTTTCGTACGCTTGCTAGCTCTCTGCCGTTTTTCTGTTCTCGCCGACTGACGAAATGCGAGGGAGGTGGTTGTTGTCACCCTACCAATGTTCCTGTTGGGCTGTTCGGGCACGGGCTCCCGATGAGGCAAGGCCACTGTGAGTGTGACTGTGTGAGATGAGCTATGTCAGTTTTAAAACGGTAATGATCCTATGCTGACGTCCGGCCTTTTGGCCGCTTCCAGACGTGGCACCAGCTGATTGTGCCGTCCCCACCGCCCACCTCCCACCTCCCCCCTAAGACCCACTCGTCCGTGCCTACCCCCCGTGACCCACTCTCTATTTCCCATCGCTGAGCCTGCCACATGCCATGTGCTTCCTGCCGCGCCGCGCCCTCGCGCCTCCCTCCAGCGAGCTGCCCTCCCTTCTTCCTCCCATCCCTTCCCTTCCTGACTCGGAGTAGGGCGCGACAACAGCGGCTGGCGAGGAGAGCGCGCTCCCTCCCCCTGCTCTCTCTCCCTCATTCTCTTGCCTCCATGCAACCGGAGTGAGAGACGATGGCATAGCTTCGACGAGGTAGGTGGGAGAATCTGAATCTGAGGCCTCCTTCTTCCTCCTCTGGATGATCTGGATCTGAGCTCCCTTCCTCCTCCTCTAGATCTGCCCGTGCTTCTCCTTCTCCTCCCCTGGATCTGAGGGGTTTCTGGTGGTGGCTAGGGTTCCGACGAGCTCTCGAGTTCAACTCTCGCACGTGTTGCAATGGTGTTTTCTAAAAGTCGCAGTGTATTTTCAGGTGATGTTGCAGTAGGCTAGGGTTCCATGGAGCTCTCGTGTTCAGATCTTGCCATTGTTGTAATGGTCCTCTTTGGATGTTGCAAAGGTTTTTGATCATTTGTTGCGATCTGATTTCGAGATGTTGTTTCAGTTCTTTTCAATCTGCATGTTGCGGTAGGGGTTGTGTGTTGGTGCAAAGAACTGTTCGGGTGTTGTTGCAGCACTACGTTCATGGTGTTTCATCAATATCCATTCAATGTTTCAGCTATCTATTTTATTCTTTTTTGTTGTTGCAATAATATGTTCATAGTGGTTCAACTTATTCACTCCAATGTTGGAGCTACTTTGTCTCTATTTTTTGGTTATTGCAGTGTGTATGTTTTATGGTGTTTCAACTGCTTCAACCTATTGTTGCAACAACATGTTTACTGTTGTTGCAAAGATCATGTGTTTTGTGTTGCAGCGGGGAAGAGATGGGGAGAGGGGTGGCCGTGGGGGGTGAGCTAGCGGCGGGTGGATGTCTTTGGGTCCGCCGAGGTAGGGGCAGGAGGGGGCAGATCCCATGCTCGTAGGAGGCGAGGTTGGGGACCGGGGGCCAGATCCCGTGCTCATAAGGGGCCGGCAGATCCCGTGCTCGTGGCGGATAGGGCTGGTTTCTTCCGCGGGGATCAGAGGAAGGCGAGCGCTTTTGCACGCGAAGACTCGGGTGTGGGGGGCGCGTGCTCGGCGGGGTGTTGTGAGGCGGGGAGGACTGGTGCAGGGGTGGTGGGAGGAGGGCGTGGGGGTTGCGGCCGGCCGGACGTCCATCCGTTCTAGATGTCCGGACGGAAGCACGACCGGTTTTTTAAAGGAAAAAATTCATTCCAGCCCTCATCATTTTTTGCACCCTCGTCATTTAGAATAGGCCCAGAGGCTTACTGGGCCAACATGGGCTGAACGCCTACTATTTATGCACTTGGGCTCAAGTGGGCGCGAATGGCAAGGCCTCTCAACATCGAACAATTGTGCCCTCACCGCTCTGCACGGTGGGACCTAGTGGGGCATACCACCGCCTCATCATCGAGCCCATCTGTGACAATTTGTTGCGATGACGAGGATATATAAGGGGAGCTCCCAACGGTGATGAGTGGCACAACCGCCACGACCACGGGGGGCGACGCCGGTGGCATGGCCAATCATGAGGTTGTGGTTTTGAAGACCTAGACGACGGTTGCCATTGACAAGGTGGGTGCATTGCAAGAAAAAGATATCCCCCTTCAGAACGTTGATTGTATTTGGATGGGTGCACTACAGGAGAAAAGACAATATGTGTAGGGAGTGTCTATTGTAAGAGAGACAATGTGCATGAGGATAAGGATGTCGGAGTTCAATCTTTGCCGCCCAAATCCACTCTCCCGTCGTATCTCGCCTACCCCACCACTGCCAAACTAGATTCATACTCCAGTAATAACCAGTCATCTCAACAAAACTGCACTAGTCCACCATTAATCGTCACCAAATAGACTTTCATTACTACTTTAACGCCAAACGTGGCTCCTAGACTTCGGCGAAAATACGCCATAGACGTATATGACATCATCGATGTTGCTAATGGCTCTGACGACGGCTCCTAAACATCACTCCTCTGACGTTGAATGCATGTGACCAAGCCAATCACTAGCGAGACCGTCTCGAATGGAGACGACCCCATCACTGATGGGGGCATGTGCCCCTTGTATCGTTGTATGTGTATATACATAGGATGAGTGCACCACAGGAGAGAGTCAATATGCATGGGGATATGTGCATTGTAGGAGAGAGCCAATATGCATATGGATAGAGATGTTAAGCACATGGTTTTATAAAATCTCGTCAGATCGCCAATCAAGTTTGTTTATTTTTGCATCGAGCTACAACCAACTCCAAAGACCATACTAAAGCTCCACCACTTCACCTGCATACCTACAACCCCAACCATGACATTATAACACCCTAATTCATGATTTATAGTATTTTAAAATTTTTCTAGAATTATTTAGCACTAAGACCTAATTTGTTAGTGGAGGAAAATAATTTTTTAAGCTTTGTTCCATCCATGCTCATTTTTTTTAAAAAAATACACTTCGGTCGATTAAGGTTTGGAATCTTATACAAACTCCATATTTGCAAATATTTTGAAAAAATCCTAAAGTTCCTGTTAGGCTGAATACCTTTCTCAAGCTCATGGACCGAAGCCTACCCTGCTTGCCAAGTCCACACCCCCCCTCTTGCCTCGCTCTCTTTTTTTGGGAAAAGAATCAAATTTATCTTACTCAACTATCACCGTCGTTTGATTTTGCTGAATCTGTTTTTTTTAGGAAGTCAGTTTTATTTTTTTTTTATCTCTGAACTTCTAAAATGGTTTGTAGCTGAGGGGGTAAAATTGGACGACCGAAATGGTTAAGCAAGATAAATTGAACTTTCGAGCAGGCAACGCATGGGACATTGAGCATTGGGCACATGGTCCTTCTACAACCTTCTCTCTTTGAATTCATCTCTCAAAATAGAAAAGCTTCTTTCTTCTGGATTCAGTGTTCAGATTAGCTTCCTTCCGAAAGCAAGTATACCGAGCATTCATTCGATGACATCTAGGTCCTAAATCCAAAACCTTAAACACTAGATCACCGGCATACCTAGCGTAAAAGAAGAGTTGCTGCCCATTTGCATGTTCCATTGCTTTTTCAAGAGCTAGGTCTAATGGAAAAAAATTCATTAATCTTCAGGTGCTAGCTAGGTTGCACGCGCGCAATTGAGACTCTGGCTAGTAGCTTCTCATGTTCATCTCTCTCTTAATTGAATATGTGCTCCGGCACGGTCGCGAAAGAAAAGCTTCTCATGTTCACAGTTTCACTCAACCTTCTCACTTGCCCCAAGTGCAGTGCTTGCGGCCAAGTTAACAATGGACCCGTTCCATTGAGGCCTTGTTCGGTTGCAACGAAAGTTGCAATATTCTCCACTCTCTCTCCGTCACATCAATTTCTACCCGCATGTGTGGAGCATTAAATGTTAGTAAAAAAAATAACTAATTATACAGTTTAGTTGTAAATCACAAGATGAATCTTTTGAGCTTAGTTGGGCCACGATTGGACAATATTTATCAAATACAAACGAAACGCTACAGTGCAGGGAATGCAAGTTTTTCACGAACTGAACAAGGCCTGAGATAAGGACGGATCGGAAGCCCTCACCTAAGCTACAACGCACCACAGTGGAAATCCTGACGCTGCACGAGTGTGCCTGAAACCAAGCTTCCCGTCATCCTTCATGGAGGGTCCCGTTTTTATCTCGGCTTCAAAAGTGGCGAAATCTCGACTTTCAAAAGCGATAATGGGATGTTATGATATTATAAAAGGTTTAGTAGGTTTATGTATCGCTCATGACGGTGATTTCCAGTTCAGTTGCCACATTTCTCTTCTCTTATCCCTTTTCTGAACCAGGTTGAGGCTTCATATGGGGGGCTTCAGAGTGCAATCTTTATCATTTTTATTTACATGGTGGTGGTTTTTCCATGGGGTTTCAAAGTGCAACCTTTATCAGTTTCATATATGGGGTTTCAGAGTGCAGTCTATACAGTACCTATCTCTGATGCAACAGAACTTGGAGAACACTCCTACGTGACATGCATATACCAAGCCAACGCGGTGAACATCCATGCTGGTTTCTGTGAAGTGCAAGAAGCCAACCAGGTTTTTAGAAGAAGCCGGCTCTTGGTGCAGCTAAAGGCAAAAGGAGAGCGGTAGTCTGAACTCTGAAACCCCATAAACGCGAAGCACTTTTCCTTGACGATCCTCTCTTGTCCCAGTGATCCAAAGTGGCCACGCTTTAGCCTTCGTTGTTTTCTGCACTAAACAAAAGCCAGCTCCTTGAAGATGAAAAGGTTGGCATTGTTTTTCCTTCAGTTGGCGCCACATGGTTCAGAGAGATAGAGATGATCCACTTTGAATCGGCAGGAGATCAGCAACGGACCCTACATTGATTTAGCAGTCTTGCCGAAAGAGAAAACTTTGGCTAAGCTATGTGGTTAGCAGCCGGGATTGTTCAGTTTGTTCTTGCCTGATGCAGTAACCTAGCAGCTTTCTTCGCACCTGGTTTCTTTAAAGAACTACAAACTGTTTTGGCTTTATTGCTTCTGAAATAAGGTGGGAATGAAATGATAGCCTACTTATGATGAAGGGGCGAGGGTATCGAGTTCTCTGTTTTTGTTGCAGCTAAATTCAACCAAAGATTCTAGGTTCCCTCTGAGAGTACGGGATCCCTTGCCATTTCAGCCATTCTTTTTGTGAACGCTTATGCCTTCCCAAAGGTTATGAAATCATTTTTCAGTGACTAATGCTCAGCCTTAGGCCACTATGCCCACCATGTACATTAAATTTACATGATGTGAAAAAACCATGCTACAATATGATGAGGTTTTATGCGAAAAAGACCGTGCCAAATGCCCTAAAAAGACACCATGATTCTGCGGTGCCGTCATGCAAGCTGGACCAAAGGCCATCATCCTTTGTCTAGATTCTTCCTAAGAGTTGTGTCGACCAGATGCTAATATAACATTTATTAAGAAGAGGGCGAGTTCAGTACATCATGTTATTACGTCAGAAACAAAGATCACTAGCACTACTATTTTTTTTCTCAAATCCATGTAAGGAATTCTCTCTATTTACTCCTGTATTCAATTTGGTTTGAACAATCTGTCCCAAGGATTTGGTCCCAAAGTTATTTGGTTTTATTCCTCATCATTTGAGAGACGAAATAAACTTCATCAAATATATAGGGTTGAGTTTAAGAGCAGTTGCTTTGACAACTCCAAAAGCATGAGCTAGTGGCGAAGTTTGGTGCTAAACAAGATTACTGTGCACGCATGTTGCTTATGTGCTTAATACCTGAATACCTGATTCAGATACAGTAGATGATGTGATGTCTCGCCGGCCCTTAAATTGGCTACTAGTGATGTGTAGCCCTCACTTGCTCCATTGCCCTCCCCTGGTTCGCCTCTGAACCAATGAGAAGTGGATGCCGCTATCACCTCTGACTTCTGGGAGAGGACAAGCTTGAAGAAATCAATCGAGAAAGATGAAAGACGCCACCTCCTCCTGCTCTCTACCATGTTGTCTCTGAAGGCTCCTTCATCTGTGAGTCGTTGCATCCTACCATCCTGATCAATGGCGTCGGTTGTCGCAGCTCCTGCATCGTTGGATAGGTGCCAAGATCATCCCTGCCACTGGAGAGTGTCTTGAATGGAGCTGTGGAGGCCGCCGCTGCAGAACCAGAGGATGGTGCAGTGAGTAGCAAGAAAGTAGGAGCTTGCTGATGTATTATTATTACTGGCTGTTGGAGCTGTAGGCAAGTCTGATTCTTGGCTATCCCGAAACGTTCTCTGTAACGCTTTTGAAAGAAACTATCTTTCTCTCTTCTTGTCACAAGTTTAAAGGTTCTATCGATCTGGATTGGTGTGAGATCGAATTATGATTGGTGCAAGAGATCTGTGACTGCAAGTGCAAGAGATCTGTGACTGCATGTGTTTGTAAATTAAAGGTTGCACTACTTAGCGTGATTGTAGAGTTGGACGAACAAGAGCGTCGACGTGTTCGAGAGGCTTTTCAGCAGCAGCGAGCCAGCGACGACCTTTCCGCTACAAGCAAGCAGAAGATTCAGCGCATGGTGGGCGAGAGCCGAGAGGCCGGCAACGAGGAGAGGGCGATGGTTTATGGCTTGATGATGTTATGGCGGTTTCCATCCCACCAAAATTTTTGTTCTCCTCAGGAGCGTAAGTCCATTCGAGACGACGAGGCAGCTGTCGGCTTGTCGCCGTCGCCGGACGGGAAGCCGGGAAGGCCATGAGCCCATGATTGATAGGGGCAGAAAGCAAGGAGAAATTTTTATATTTGACACCTCATTCGCTGGTGCTAACGGTCTAAGTCGGTGCACGCGCATTATTTTTTCTCTCTGTTTCTTTTCTTTCATTAACCCTTTGTTGTTTTAGTCCGTATATGAGTGGTCGGATTTGCCTATGTCTTTATTCTTTCGTGCTTGTTTGGCTCTACTTATATTTATCTCAACTCATGTTTGTTGAATGGATTACTCTAAAATTTAGCCAAATTTTTTTTTATCACAATCCATTTTAACATGTATGGATTTAGATGGGCACAACAGCCAAACAAGGTTTTCCAAATAAATATTTAGTTTCTAATGCTTTGTTTTAGACTTACTGAGAAAATGGGGACATACTGTTTCAGGCTAATTTGGTGAAAGTGAAACACGTTTTTCTCTGTTTGGATTCTTCATAATCAAAGGCGGATCCTAAGTGAGATTACAGAAAAGTAGATGACTGGAATACTTAACTTTGAGGAAACAATATTCTAGAAAGCGTGGAAGTTTACAAATACATACGGTAGTATTCTATTTTCTGTGTTGCCTTTTATACCTTGACATTCTAATTCTAGTTAATGAAACACATGTCACAAGTCACAACGACATGCTTTTTTGAAAAAAATGCCCATGTCACTATTATTTTTATAATTATAAAGCTAGACAGGAGATGTTAAAAGCGGTCTTCCTAAGCGTCCGGACGTCCGGCCTCCAAGGGATATCCGGACGCACCTCCCAGACCAGTGCAGCACACCAGCTTCATAACAAATTAAATTAAAAAACCCACTCTAGCCCATCCCCGTCCAGAGACATGCGCTCCCTCTGCCCCCACCGAGGCCCCTCTGCTCCCATCCCGCGTCCCGCGTCGTGGGAAGCCCACGCGCTGCTGCCCCACATGCTGCCCCGCCGCACCACATCCCACGTCCCACGCTGCCCACATCTTGGGACGCCCGCACCACTGCCCCCATGCGACATCCCACACCTGACACCAATGCGAAACCGCAAAAAGTGAGGAGAAAAGATATAATACTTGATCTAGTTTTGAAACATTCAAAAGAAACAACTGCAACATATGTTTGAAAACAAATGAAACATTTAAAATATGCATCTGAAACACTCGTAAAAACTACTGCATGTGGCTGCACGCTGTGTTGCACGTCTCCTGCCCGTGTGTAGCCATGTGGCCGCGCGCTGCTGCTGTCATGGCTCTTGCAACATACATCTAAAACATATGGAACACTGAAAAATATGTGTTGCAACATCGAAAAATATATCCTACAACATTGAATAGTTATTGCAACAACATGCAACAGCTACTGCAACATGCAAAATTACAGATTAAAACATTGGATGGAGCAGCTGAAACACCATGAATCTAGTAGCCACAACACTCGATACAACTGTTGCAACAGCATCCCAATAGCTACTGCAACATGCATATTAGAAAAAACTAAAATATCTTAAAAAATCAGTACTGCAACAACAACTAAACCCCACTGCAACATCCAGAGAGAACCATTGCAACAACGGCGAGATCTAAACCTAAGAGCTCGCCAGAACCCTACCCCTACTGCAACATCACCTGAAAACGTACCGTAACTTTCAGAGAACACTATTGCAACACACGTGAGGGCTGAACCCTAAGAGCTCGCTGAAACCTTAGCCACCACAACAGCCCTTAGATCTAGAGTGGGTAGGAGAAGGAGAAGCATAAGGATGGGGCCAGATCAAAAAAAAGGGAGGAGAGCTTAGATCCAGATCTAGAGGAGGAAGAGAAGCCCTCATATCTAGATCCATCCAACCTACCTCGTTGCAGCCATGCCATCATCCTTGTTCCAGATGCATGGAGGTAAGAGAGCGAGGGAGAGAGGGCAGGGAGGGAGGGGCGCTCACTCCTCGCCAGGAGCAGCCGCCGTCGTCCCCACTTCAGTGGCACAGAGGTGAGCATAGGTACTACAGGAGGAGGGAGGGAGGAAGGAAGGGAGGAAGAGGGTGCTAGCAGGCGCAGGAGGATGGGGAGGCAGCATGAGCGGCGTAGGAATGAGAGCAGAGCCAGGAAGAGGAAAAGAGGCGGAGGAGACGAGGAGATAAGGAGGAGGAGACGAGATTCCCGCGGTTAGTGGAAGGGGTGGTGAGCGGTCTAATAAATAAGTGCCACGTCCAGATAAAGCCGAACATCAAAGTTAGAATATTTTCAATTTTAAAACTTATCTTTAGAACGAAGTTACTACAAGGATAGGAGTACATTTTTTTCGTTTTCCCTTATTATCAAAGATACGTCAAAATAGGAAGTTTTTGCGAAAGCTCTGGAGTTGCTCTTAGTTCCCACGGAACAACCGCAATGCCGTCGTCGCCGTCATCCCGCCGGGCACCTCAACAAACAGCAATATCCCCACCGTCGCGGCGGCCTCCTCCACCGTCCTCACGCCCATGCCTTGGAACGGCGTGAACCGCCCTGGCGGCACCAAGTCTGCCCGCAGCAGCGTGGCGGACAGGTCCTGCCACCCGTTCACCTGCGCCTTCATCTGCACGGTGATGGTGCCCTTCTTCATCGCCGCCCAGGGTGCATCGGGCCGGCCACGAGCCCCGCCACGGTCGCGAACCGCGTGGCCTCGTGCACCATGAGCAGCGAAGACGGCGCGCTCCCTCGCCCATTGCTGCGCTTCTTAGGCGAGGTCGGCCGGGAGACGCTGGCCAGGCGCAGCGTTGACGGCCTCCGCCATCTGCTGTGGGCCGAGGGCGGCTGGCGAGGCGATCGGAGTCGCCGAGCAGGTCCGCGGTAGGAGCCGCCGGCCCAGGTAGGTGGCGCCCCGGGATGAGGTCAGCGGGTGAGTTCCCACCACGTGCCGCCGGCGGCTCAGGAAGCCCTCCGGGTAGAGGTTGTCGGCGCGCGTGGCCGGCGTGTGAGCGCGGTCCGGGTCCGAGCACGACGTGGAACCCCCGGCGTGGCGGGTGCTGGTCCGCTTCCACCGGGGGAGGACGGGGCGGTTGTGGGAGAAGTGCCTCGGGTTGCCTAGCACATTACCCGCAGGTCGGGCGATGAAGTCGCCATAGTTGTCGCCCTCTTCACGCCGAATGTGACGGTGAAGAGCGGGTTCGTCGCCGAATGTGTTTCGTTCGCGTTGGTAGCCATGGAGGACAATGAGAATTAGCGGGAGATAGAGAAGTGTAGATTATGAAGTTACGAACTGCTATTATACTTGCGTTTTTGGCGTGATTCATACGCTAACATAAAGTCTCATGTTTTGACTTCGACTTTTTGACTAAGCCGATAGAACAAACGTCCCCAGGTCCTGACTCCCCAGTTGAGTTGGTCACCCCATCAAAATATCTCGTCTGCAGAATCTATAGAAAATTTCTCATCTAATGCAGAATCTACAGAGAATACTCCCAACATTGACTCAAAAACACACACAAATCTGACCCGGGATGCATTATTGCAAGAGGAATTACCAATTGGGATAAGGATACAAACAGGTCTATCCACAAACACACAATTATGCCGTTTTAAGCTGCTTCCATGTTTGTGCCTTCAAACACCAAATCCTTGCCATAAATCGGCTGGTTATATAAGTCGGCTGATTCGATGTAAGAGAAAAATACTGTTCAAATGGCTGATAAGACAAGCTAACGAAGAGATTTGACCGCACGAAGTTGCTGCTACCACATTTGTTGCGGTTGGATGGGCAGCTTCTTGATCAGCACACAACCATCACTCCTCACAGGACCCACATACATTTGCAAAAGAGAAAAAAAGGAGTACCCACATACGTATCCATTTGGCAAGTATCAACAAGTATCAGGACAAGACAAGAGTCAAGTGCAACTAATCCTTCTGTTGGCCCAAATGGTTTTACCAGATTTTTGTATCTACAAGCGGAAAACACAACTTGTCCAAATGTGTCCTGTATACGGGGGAGCCCTTGCGTCTTACACATGCAGACACACAGGTCTTAGCAGGTTAGTGAACCTCTACAGAATATCACATCAAAAAAACGACATGCTAAGTTGATCCACCAAAAGTAGCACCTGAGCTTTGGCTAATGTTCCGCATACGAGTTGCATCGATGGCGATCCTGACTCTTCACTCTTCAGGCCGCTCTGGCTCGCACGGTCTCCATGTTGTACCAGTGGGTTCATCCATAAGGGAAATACCTAAAGTAGCAAGATGTTTCCCCGATTCCGTCGACACCTCAAACTGCTTGTTCTTCCTAGCAACAGTTCTACGCTCGACTGTTCTTGCAATTGCTCTTCATCAAATTTGCTCGTTTTAATGCTTTGTCCTTCGGTTGATTCAGTACCTATTGGATCAAAGTATTATCATCAACGATGCAAGAAATCATAATTGGACAGCATAGTTGGATCTTATTTAATTACGAGAGAGCGAGCATTAATACCTCTACGCCAAGGATGAAGGTGGCATCAGACCAAGTACTGATAGTTTATCTTTAATTTCTGTCTCCAGAGCGATAAGACCTTGAACGTAATCTTCAGGTTGTTTCTGTGTTTGCCGTTGCTTCTTTTCTTTCTTTGCTTCTTCTTCTTCGTTTCTTTCTAGTTTTTGTTGCGGCTTCGAAAGTATAAAAGGTGTCACATCAACCACAAAATCCAAAGAAAAGGATAGTGACAGATATAATTCCTAAAAATTCAATCCTCGAACTTCGTAGCACTAGAAACAAGTACCAAATATACCTTCAAATCATTCAAATTATCAATATGGCCTTCAAAGAGATCCGTGAAGCCATCCTCACCATCCGAACATCTGTGGTTTTAAGGTCATCGGACATATTATCCAAGAAAGCTTTATGGTGTCTGTTGACCAGATTTAACTCCTCACTTTGGGACTGAAATGATATGCCCTCTTCACGATATTTAGATAACATTTCCTCACAATCATACAACGTCCTGCATGGAATTTACACTCGAGCGATTTAGACAACAAAGATGATAATTTCCCAAATCCAACCAATTGGTTGGATACCGACTCAAACCAATATTTGAACTTTAGGTAAGCACCTTATAAATGTAGTACACACGATCTGACGCATTCTCAATTCCTTTATCAGAGTGATTCACATCAGATCTATAATGGGTCCGTATCAGGAAATACCGTAAAGCCATCGGATGGTATAGAGAAGTAATCTGAAAGATAGTAACTATTAGAGGTCCGAGAGTAACCAAAACAATAAAACTCGGTCGGAGAAAATGCTAAAAATAGCCATGTCTTCACCCCATACATCTCGATAGTGAAGAAGTTATTCTCTGATTTTGACATTTTCTGGTCATCCTTGTTCACAAAGCCATTATGCATCCAGCACATCACCTCGCTCTCTGGATAAGCCGCACAGCTTTGTGCAAGTTCATTTTCATGGTGAGGAAAAATCAAATCTCTCCCTCCACCATGAATATCAAACACATGTCCTAAATAGTGAGCACTCATTGCACTGCATTCAATATGCCATCCTGGTCTTCCATGGCCCCAAGGACTTTCCCAGGAGGGCTCACCCTCCTTGGCAGACTGCACACAGAGATCCGCTAAGAATGAGAAGTGGACACACACAAGAGTAAGCTAGAGAGTAGTTCTCATCCCTGCCACCATTTCTGTGCACCTTTCACCAGGCCATGTAACAATGACATGTGTTGAAGCCCTAACATCCTACATGTCATTGTCACATACTGGTAGTATAGATGGAAGGTGAACTTCAAATGGTGGATTGTATGAAATCATTCCTAAGATAGAAACATCAATGCACCAAAATTACCTTCCACAGGGCAAAATCTGCAGGATTACGCTTTCTTGTATCGACAGCAACACGTTCACCAGCACGATTTTGATCCAACTTTCTTCCAGATAGACGAAGATATTTAGGGAAAGTATCAACGGAAAAGTAAACATCCCCTTCGATAGTATAGCCATGCCCATTCTCCATTATCCGTCCCGAAACGTAAAACAGAGCGTAAAACAATTCTAATTGTCGACTAAATAATTTCTTACGATATAAGAGACAAAAAAGGATCACGTAATCACAATGCAATTTTGTCGAACCAGTATGATATAGAGTAAGTTAAGCAAAACTTTTCACTATGCTGGAAGCAGAGATGATACACAAGAATATGGTTGAAGTTCTGCACTAAATTTTAAGGCGATGCGTTAGTGTAATCATCGCTTATCCTTCGCTCACAACAGATGCACAATATGTCATGAAAAGAACAGCAAGGCTGCCGATTGGTACTGTTTGCCACAATACTTGAACATACCTTAGTTATCAACTCTTTAATATGCTCAATGTGTTCTGTTACACGTGGCTCACGTGTAGGAGGCAAGCACTGGAGCGCAGCCATATCAAGAAGGAATTCATTGATGAACCGGCTACTCAAACTTGTATGTGTTTCACCAGCTTCATTGGCACGCCTAATAATCTGTACAATCAAAGTAAGATCTGAGTCACTATAGGAATAAAATGCGTGACAATATACTTGCAAATATACACATAGTAGAGAACATCTGAATACAAACAAGAAATTTATAGCGCCCTGCAATTCCTATAAACTACTTCTTAGCTTAGAGAAAAAATCACACCATATAAACCTACGACTCTTTGAAAGATCATGCAGTCGTCGCAGGGGCAACTTTGACACCGGTGACAAAGGTGGTTATCTTTTCAATGCAAAATAGGTAATGCCCTCCTTTGTTAAAAGGGAAGCTGTTGTTCCCAATAAAAGGGGAAGCTGATGAGCACACAACAAAAAAAATATAATTATGAATTTTCTCCTTTTGTTTATCAATTATTAAAGAGCACCGCTAAAATGATCCGGGCATTTATTACCTTATCATCGATGTCTGTAAAATTACGCACATATTCAACTTCATAACCCAAGAATTTAAGATACCTGCATAGAATATGCAACCGATTTTTATCAAAGCAAAAGAAGAAAAATTATAAGTCCTAAAAGCCGTCACAATGCATTTTTATTTCAACCTTAATACATGGAAATTTGGCCAGTGCATTGAAACAGATTTGTACAACAATAGGCTGCTGTATCACTACCATGCCATTAGCCGATCTCAGCAGAGTTAGGCAGATCACGTATTGAATACATTGGAGTAATTTATGCTGATGACAACAACGAAAATTCAGTGATGGAGGCCAACAGTTTATTCTGTCCCATAAACCAACACAGCAACACACGTCCATATATCGAGGGCAACTAGGAACTAATGCGGTCAAACATCACCTCGATGACTCGATCCACCCGACAGTACTCGGCGGTCGGATCCACCCGTAGAGTCGCAGCGAACATAAACCCACAACACTAAACCGGAGCCGCGGCCATCACTCGGACAATTTCGCAAGAGCATACAGGACAATCCCACGTACAACAATACAAGCAGTTCGAGGCTTCGAGCAGTGGAAGTCCACTCGATCACTAAATCGAGGCACTCACGACTCAAAGCACCGGTTTCGGCACTGAATTACACCAAGTAAATGCATCCCGTTACAGAAACCGATCCCACCAATTGCGTATCTAGGATACGAGGGGGGCGCCGATCCCCTGACCGATACCTCATGCAAAGACGTCGAAGGCGACGTAGGCTCGGGCGTGGGCGACGCCGCAGACGTACATGCCAACCTTGCCCTCCACCCGCGGGTGGAAGGACTCCTTCGCCTTAGTCATCGAGTTGAATAGCTTCAGCTGCGGCGGCGGCGGCGGCCCCGCCATGGGTGGGAGACTAGAGAGAGGTGGAGGCGCAAAGCCAAGTGTATTCGCGGTCGCGACGACGGCCGACGGGGCTGGAGGGGAGGAGACGAGATTTTGCGGCCGGGCCCCTCGTCTGTTTGTTTGTCTTGTACCGGGTGCCTGGATGAGCAATGGGCTATGATGGTGCCGCGAATCTTGCAAATACAACCCCGTTTTCATTTTGGTAAATATTTAAAAGATTCCTTCTTAATCTTCTTGCGTCCATAAATTTTCCCTTAAAAATTGTAGTAGTAACTGGAGTTTTATTACTTTCACATAGTGCATCTCCAATGCTATCAAATTTTTTCCGTTCTATAAAAGAAATAGAAGTGCTTGTCACATCTCAAAGGTAAATTTAGAGCCAGGCTCTAAGTTGGTTTAAAGTTGAATGGTACAGGTTGCATGATTTTAGCAAGTAAATTTAAACCAATCTTGATAGATTCGGTGGCAAATACAATGAACATTTTTCTCGTAGTTCACTTGTTCCCCATGATCAGCCCAAATCTCAAAATGTAAGACATCGTCCCAAAAGTGGCTAGATAGGATAGGACATGCTTTTGTTCCCAGTCAAATAATTCTAACATGGTTTATAAAATTATATTAGCAATTTTTTTTAGGGTGGAGTATATATTAGCATATTTCTATAAACTCGATCAAAATTTTAGAGGTTACGCTTATTTTCCCGTTTATAAGTTCTCGAACAATTATTATGCAATCGAAATTCCAAGGGAGATTTGCACCGCAAAGATCCGAATCGAAAAGAGCATTTCCGCCTATGTTCTCGAACAATCATTAAGCAATCGAAATCCCAAGGGGCGATTTGCACCGCAACACCCAACTGAAAAAAAAGAGCGTGGCTTTTGCATAGCTTTACCGCAAGCAATTCCACCGATGAGTCAAAGAGGATCGCCGGATGGAGCCGAGAGCTTACCTACCAGCACAAAGACGCCGAAGACGACATAGACGCGGGCGCTTCCGATGTGGCGAAATCGTAGGGCGTGACGCCGCAGACGCACATGCTGACCTTGCCATCGACGACCGGTTGGAAGGGGCTCCTTCCTCCTCGACATCGAGTTGAAGAGCTTGAGCTGCGGCGGCGCCGCCTTCTCCGCCATGGCAAGCGCCGACCTTGCAAATTCCAAAGAACGGCCCGAATGGGTAAAAGGACAGGTCACACAAAGACAGGTGGCGTTTTCCAGCACCCTCTTGCAAAACTTGCAAAGTGAACCCCGAGATTTAGACCCATCCTGTATTAGGAGATAAAGAACCCCGAGATTTCTTGCGAAACTTGCCCTCCGAAATCTGAATTCCCCTTAAAAAATTTCAAATCAAGGCCCTCGATACAAATCCATCCCGCTAAACATTCCTCGTAGTGTACACATTCCTCATAGTGTACGCTTACGTTTTAGAAGGTGGTACTTGCACAACAATTTAGATATGCCGCAACACATTCCGCAGAGTAGTCGGGCCAGACAAAACTACACATGCATAGCAAGACCGAAAGCATTAAACATATACTATAATCTACATAGTACTCAAGTCGATCTCACTCCATCAAATCCATATCAGTATTCAACCGGTCTTTGCATCCGACAATCGACCCAATTGAAGTTGGCGTGCCAAGAAAACAAGCAATGGTGTAAGCGAGATATCGGTTCTTGAACGGCCGCAATTTCGGCCCCCAAAAACTTTCGGTGCTTGTCGCTCACATCCCGATTTCCAGCTACCTCTTTCTAGTTAGCTATGCTCCCGCAAGAAGAACCAAAATATGGACAACTTCGAACTTCTTCATTAGATAGATAATCTAAACTAATGTTTCATATAGTCACATTGCTCTGGCATGAGCTGAGAAAGTTCGTCAGTATTCCATCCCATTCATGCTTGCCGATGCACTCTCTCTCTTCCTTGGGGATTGTAACATTCTAAATGTTAATCAAGTGCATTGCATTTTCATTATTGCATAAGCATCATTTTGCATTTAATCACAAGCATGAGCAATTGCAAGTTTCATGTGTGTTTGTCTCTATGTTTGTATGACAATCTCAAACGTTGGTCAAATAGGTTTACAATTCAATAGGAAATAGGGTTTGTATACAACTTTTTGTCTAAAAGTGCTCACATGTGATGATGGAGTTAATTATGCCTTTTTCATGTTACTAGAAAGCTCAAAGTATAACTATACTTTCCTTTTCAGTTTTGGTTGTAACCCTAAATAAAAGTTGAAGTACAAAATTTATGCAACAACTTTTATTTAAGGGCCTAAGGCTAAATCCCACCCTAAACTGCTCAAACAAAGTGGCCTTCAATTTGAATTTGAATTGAAATCAGCAAATGACTTAGAATTTTTCTAAGTCTTGGATTTCAATAGCCAGATTCAGTTTTCGTGGCTATGTAATTTTACTTTTCTTGAATCAAATTCGAAACCAGTTCATCATTGATCAAGTACAAAGTTTGTACTTTGATCCCCCGAATTGGTTGGGTTTAGTTACTTGTTGGTTAGCCTTTAATTAATTGCTTAACATAGCTAATCAAGGTTGTTGTTATCTCGCTTAACTGAATTCCAATTGAATTCAGGTTTTAGTTTCAATTTAGCCTTGTTTAGCACCTTGTAGTTTGCAAACCGAATCGAATGAGAGCTTGATTTTTGAACCAAAGTTGCAGCCCATATATCAAAGAACACCAAGGTGAAACTGGTTTTGCGAATTGGTGGCCCGATCGAGAATTAGAGAGAGGAGAATATAGGGTTTTCGGGCCGGCTACAAGATGATCGGCAGGCGGGCACCTTCTCGCGGTTTTTCGGTGCCCGCCGGGCGGTGGCCGCCGCTGCCACGCCGTGCTCGGCTTTGTTACCTGCGTCGCGTGGCGATAATGAGCGGAACGCCCGCCCACGCCCATACCGGCGCCCATGCCGTTGCCACCGGCCGCCACTCACCGCCGATTTTTCTCCGGCCACCACCTTGCTCATCGCCCGCCACTTTGCATCGGCCTCTCCGGGCCTCACAGCGGCCGTCTTTGCTGGCGTGGCCGCGTGGGCAGCGTAACCGACCATCTCCCGTTGCCACCATTGCCTATAAAAAGCCCATGCCGGCCGTCGAGCACTTTTTTTCTTCTTCCTGCTCACACCGGCCGAGCTCGCGTTTTATGAAATTCGCCTTCATCGAGCAATCGTTGTCCAATTGCTTGTGCCACCCGGTCCCTTCTACGTCCTAGCGCGTCGATTGCAACTGATCACGTCACTTGCCATTGATCGAATCGCCCAGGCAACCTCATCTTCCTCGCGGCCGGCCAGAACGCCGCCAAGTTCGGCTCCGCCGTTGAACTGCTTACCCAGTGAGCCACCCTCCTTGGAGATCGTTGTTTTGAACTCATCATAATGCTTGGATCATAGTCGGCTCAATGTTTTGATCTTTGGTGCACAGGACTCATCGGAACCCTTTCCGCCGACGAGCCCACGCCGCTGTAAGCTCCTGCTCCGCCGACGAACTAACTCTGCGCTATTCCTAACTTAATTAGCGCAAGCATCGAGGTTAGGAGAGGTCACCGATGGGTGCCAAAGTCTTTAATTTAATCCTATCATGCCCTAACGGCCAGAACGCTGTGCGCCGACGAGCTCGGCGCCGCCGTGCGCTAAAAACCTCACCCGAAAGCACGTTAGGAGCTAACCCGCACCGATTAACGTGTTAGCCATATTCGTGTTGATGTAAAAGAACCGTAGTTACTCATGGCTGCGCCCGGTGAACCGCCGGATGGCCACCGCCGTTGATGCGATCTTGCGCGCCGCGCCGCCATGGCAGCCGGCATGCTTGCCGTGATGCTTGCCGAGCCCAACTAACCTCTCGTGATGATGCGCGGGATCATCCCGAGCACGTAGGTGCTAGCCGCGTCGCCGCAACCTCGCCGACGGCGAAGCCGTCGCCGGCAACTGCCCGGCGCCGCCCCGCGGTCAGCGCGAGGGTACTGTGCACTGACCAGCGGGCCCGCCTGTCAGCCGGTCATTCACGCGCGGAACCCCAATCGCGTGCCTGGTCGTTTTTCATTTATTCAAATTTCTAAATAGTGCAGCCATTTGTCTTTTTTGTACAAATTTAATCTGAGCTCCAAAAATTATGAAAATTTTTGTGTAGCCTCCCTATGATGGAATCTATGTGGGAAAAATATGAAACCTAGAAAAATAGCTATTTTGGTTTGATCAAAAATTAACCCTTTTAATTAACAAATGGACATTTCATGATTTTTCTAGAATAAAATATTGATCCAAAAATCATGAAAATTATTTTACACTCATTTCATGATAGTACCAGTCTGTATAAAAAGTTTGAGAAGATTTTGAAGATGTTTTATAAAATCATTATTTCTAAAATTAGAAATAAGAGAAAAAGAAAAGGGTATGATTTCATGTGTGTGATGTTTGAAGATTCTAAATTCATGCTTTGCTGTTTTAGATTCATAAGGTACTGTTTAGCCTTTAAGTATTTCCATTACTTCATATATGCTTTATTATTTCATGTCACATTTCTTAGAAGCTATACAAATACGTGTATATGCATTATATACCTTTAAAAGAAAACACTGCCATGTGATGCGGGAATGACTTCCTATGTTATTTTGTTTTACCTTGAATCATAAACCCCACTGATCCTCGGCCTCTCTATTATTTAGTGATAACAATTTGAATATGCTAATTGTTGAGTGATGAATGTTCCTTGTGATAATTAAATCATTTCTTTCAAAGAGGAGATATGCACCTACACTGTGTGAGTTAAAAACAAGTAATCTTTAAGCGTTCTTATAAACAATCTTGATAATATAGTGTTGTCATCAGAGAAAGAGAACTGCACACATGGAACCTTATGTAGCTTTCCATCATTACCATTTGCATGATCATCGCATCACGCATCATTTCATGTCATAACATGCTACCATCATGCCTCCTATATGCATTCCTGGTATTTATGCAACACATACATTCATATAGGATCCGAGGGAGAACCTACAATCGAGTACACTGTGATCGAGGAGGATCCGCAGGAGGCAAAGACCCGAAGGAGGAGAAGGAACCACCGACCCATCTGCCGGAGTGCCCGAACCACGGTCCCCTCTACTTTTTCGCCGAGGCAAGCCCCCTGAGCATTCCATTAACCTATTCTATTTTGAAATGCAATTACTTACTTGCAAATGCTTTACTTTACACATTACGTTATAGGACTTGAGTGATACCGTTGATGCATGAACGCCTTGTCCACTCAAATATACCTTTTCATTCCACTAGTATTGGTAGATAGTTGATGCTTAGCCATGCCTAGATAACTAGGAGTCGGGTGATTCCTGTCACCCGCAACCCGAGGTTAATACTTGCGATGTCCTTAATTATATGATGGATAATAATTGGAGACCGGACGGAAATGGTGTTTTCCGTCTGTGTTGATTAAGGACCGAGCCGTATTCTGGATCTAGGTGTGAGATTGAACGTACCTTCACATAACCGCGAAATAACTCGTTTCGACGGTGAAACCGATTAGCCTATTCGAGGTGGTTCTTGAACCGAAATGCATTCTTTGGGGACGAATCGGACGGGGATAGGGTACTGTGTAACACCTCGGTGTTAAGCTTGCATTAGGCCACAATTAATTAACTTAATCCTTCATCAAGCATGGCATAAGCATCAAGTCAAAACCCTAGCCTTGCATCTTGTCATTTCATGTGTTTTGCTCTTTAATTTTTATTGCTTAATTATGCTTGTTAATTAGTTGATTAATTGCCTTGCAAAACAACTTGATCAAGTTTAGATTCACTTGCCCAAAGAATTTGAAAAGTTTTAATAAATTTTATTGCAAAAGATTTGGTGCATTTTGGAGCAAAAGAAAATAAATTGAAAATTCCCTTTTTATTGCCCTAAATTCAAAAGGAATTTGTATTTCAAAATTTATTGGGAATTTTGAGTTGAGCCCTTAATAAAAAGTTGTTCAGTTTTAAATTCTCTACAACTTTTGTTTTGGGCACATTTCTTGAAAATGGCTTTAAACTTGTCAAAAGATGCTTTTGGTTCAGTTTGAATTGATTCAAATTTTCAAAAAAAAAAAAAAAAAAAAAAAAAAAAGACCAACAAAACGAAGCGGGGCGATTTCGCCCGCTGCCGCCCCGCGCCTGCGTCGTCCCCAAGCGCCCCAAGGCGATCAAGGCGGGCCGGCGTGGGTCCATCGGCGCATGGCAGACGCCGGCGCGGCCAAGGCGGCACGCGTGGCCGCCGCCGCCGCCCGCCGCGTGCCAAGTGGCCGGCGTGTTCCGGGCGAAGCGGGTCCCCCCCCCCGCGGCCGCATCACCCCCTGCCCCGAAATGGAAGCGCCCGGCCGTTCCATTTTCGCCTTCGCTTCGCTTCGCTCTCACGCTCTCGCTCGCTCTGCGCTTTCGCGCCCACATGCCCGCCCGGTCAACGCCGCAGCTCCCGCGCGTCCCACCGTCACCGTGCGCTCGGCGCTCATCTAGCGCACGACCTCAAGTTCCTCCTCCGAACACCGAACCACCGGCGGCTGCACTACCTCGGTAAGGCGCATTGCGCCATTTTCCCACCGGGCGCCATGGCGGCGGCGGGGAAACTCGCGCTCCGCCCAGCGTTCCGGTCACCCCTCGCCTTCGCTCTCCCACTCTCCGCTACAGACATGCGAGCGGGGCTTCGAGTCGAACTCCGGTGCGCTCTTTAGAACAATTAGGGCTGCCTCGCCATGCCATTTGCGCTCGCGCCCCGCATCACGTCGGCGCCACCGCCGCCATGCCTGCCTGGGCTGAGCCCACCTGGCCAGCCCGTTAATCCCGGTCGCCAAGCTCCCGGCATGCCCCGCCTAGCGCCCGCGGAGCTCACGCGCTCCTTCGCTCACCTTGACATCGCCGGAGCAGCCACCGGGCGGTGACATGCGGGCCGCTAGCCAACACCGCCGCTCGTCGCCCGGCCGACTCCGGCCACCACTCGCGCAACCAATACCCCCCTGGTGCGGCTCGTCGAGGGGAGCACGCCGGCACTCCCGCACCGCCAGTTAAGCTCACCGCCGGCGAAGCTAGCGCCGCGGCAGCAGCCTCCCTTTCTCTACCGACTGGCCAGTGGGGCCAGGGACCGCTGGGGGGCGCGTGTGCATGACTCTGGTCCACTGGACCAGGTCCATGGACCGCCGGGGGTTTTCCCCTTTTCTTTTATTTGATTTTCAAAAAAAGATTTAAATGGATTTGAATTTGTAAATGGGCAAATGAACTCCAAATTTGGTGAAATTTGTTTTGTTAGGTTCATAGTGATGTGATCTATCTGTGAAAAATATGTGATGCAAGTTTTGAGATACTTTACTGTGTAGTTTTATTTATTTACTTAAATGGCTGAAATCTGAGTAATTGCATAATAAATAGAATATTGCTCTGAAAAATATGATTCTTGTTTTACTAGACTTGTTATGTGATGTAGTTTCTGTGAAAAATGTATTACATGCAGTTACTGTGTAAAAAAATATTGGAATATGATTTAATTTCATTTCTGGACTGATTCTTGTATGATTTTTAATAAATAAATTATAAGGAATTAGGCCCTGGTAATTTTTGGTGACTGTTCTTATGCTAAGTAGTTATAGATAAAAATATGAAATCTGTTGTTTAACACTTTTCACAGTGCAAAGTTGTGTAATGTGTATTTCTGGCCTGTTGCTTCATGTTTTTGTGTAGACTGTTGTACTTGGTAAAATGTGATGAAAAATTTATCATGGCTCTGTTATAGCATAGTGTAGCTCCTGTAATTTTTAGAATTTTATGAACTGTTTAGACAGAGGTCACAGTTCAAGCCTATTTATTCACATGAAATGATAAGTAATTGGATTAAACGATTTAATGACTTTTATATCAATTCTTGTGCATTTTCAATTAAGTTATGCTTGCCGATCATGCATTGAAGTACCACAACTGAAATGTGATATCTGGTTATGAGTAGTAGTACTTCTCTTATTTATGTATTGTGAGTATGTGTGTGTGCCGAGCCACACCACTCTTCTTGATGCACTTCTCTAAGTATTTAGAGAAGAGATTTGCACATACTCAAAAATAAGTTAGGTTGTTAGTAGAGAAGAGATATGCACCTACTCACAAATAATTTATTAATCATCTTCATCCATGAGCATCATACGTTGTGCATTCATGATACTTATGCACGTGCATCGCATCATACAGGTTCGCAAGAGGACCTCCCTTTTTCGGAAATCGAGGAGAATCGTCCCGAGGAACCGCAAAGCAAGAAGTGCCGCAAGAGGAAGGAGAAGAGGAGGAGCTTCCCGAGTGCCCGCACCACCGCTACGCCGATTTTGTGCAAGGCAAGCACCGAGCATTTACTTACCTATGCTTTCTAACAAATCTAATTATGCTTTATGATTGTTGCATTAAGTATAGGAGTTGTGTGACACCGTTGCTGCATTATATCCTTGCTTTTACCATTGATTATCCTACCTTGATACACCCCCGCTAGTCTAGGGGCGAGTTTTATGCTTAGCTTGCTTAGACGGTAGAAGTCGGGTGATTTCCCATCCGCGAGATAGGTGGTTACCTATGATTGATGGAAAAGCTTATGTTGATATCATCCGGTTAATGGCTATGGTTGATAATTGGAGACCGGGACGGAGTCTTGTGGGGTTGTTGGACCATAGTGATTCCGTGCAGTGTCGATTAAGGACCGCACCGGATTGTTGTACCGCAAGTCATGTTGAACGCATGCCTCATGTTTAGCTGGCCGGATAAGTCGTTCCGACCGCGAAGCCCAACACTATCCGGGCCGGTTCTCGACCGTTCGCACCGTATTGGAGATGGATGGGGGACCACGGGGGCGCGAAGAGTAAGTCCGAGGTCCAAAGATGGTCGGGCTAAGGCGGTCGGGGGGTCCCCGGCACGGTGGTTCCATGCGAGTCCGCGTGCTTGTCTTCCCCGGATACGTGCCATGGTGACCAGTAGCTCACTTTAGCGGGTGAGTGTGGTTTGCATGAGGAATACCCCCGAGCTCGCAAGAGTAATCGATTCGAATCGCCATCGTTCCCCGGACAAGTGAACACTTGACTTGAGCTGCACCATCGTAGTAATGATTATGGAATGTGGTTAATGATGATGATGGGTTAAGCTGAGGTTTATAATTATGGATATTACTTGCTTGATTAATCTTGACTAATATACTGCCATGATGAATAGTATAGCTGCTCACCTAGCATAAATAGGGATGATTAAGCTGAGCTATCACTTTAAATGTTACTACTGCTTTTATGCAAAATGAGTCGAGCTACCTCCCGATAAAGCCTATCATTCCTCCTTGGAGTCTTTTACTTTTGAGTCAGTCGGGTAAGTCTAGCTGAGTACATTCTCGTACTCAGGGTTTTTCCCGCTTGTTGTTTGTGCAGACGGGCATACCTACCACGGGTATTGCGAGACCTGTCTTTTCCCAGTGGACTAGAAGGCCTTGGGCAAGGTTACTCTTAATATTCTCTCCCAACTGCTTTTGATGGAAAGACTCTGGACTGGCACTGTAATAATCTTTAAATGTGTGAGTTGGGTTGAGTTTTCAAAACTATCTTGTTTCCGATATTTGGGGTTTGAAGAACTTGGTTTGTAATAACTTTATTTCCGCACTCTGATGTTGTTTAACTATTTGCGAAATGTTATAACATGCGAATGGTGACGCTAAACTTGTACGATCTTGGTTGATGATGTTTGGTTTGAAATCCTTCGAGATTTCCGGACTACCGGGTTTATAACGGCTTAAGTGCGATAATTGCTTGCTTAGCGAGTGATTTTTCACTTATGCTTTTATAAATTGGTCGGTTACATTACAGTGGCATCGAGCAAGGTTTAGCGATTATTGTTCACATGTCTATTTAAAACAAAAGAATTTGTTTTCAAAACTGGATTTTAACTTATAGATCTATAAGTCTTTTGAGAAAATTCGTTTGCAAAACTAAGAGTGTGCCGCTGGTCATATCCTTTATGCCCAAATAAGGACTCTAGGTGGCTAATTAAGTACTAACTTGGGGGCTTGCATCATATTTTATTTTCACTGCGTCCATGCAGCAAAGGTAATTGTATGGGTGCCATTCGCTTGAGTGGTAATGTATGGTTCAAAATGCCTCTACGCCTCGGTAAGTGGGAGTTGTGAGAGCATGGTTGTCCAACCGCAATCTAGGGGAGTGCTAGTGTGATACCGGAAGTATGTACATGTCAAAACCATGTACTTACCAAGGTGTTTAATTGTGGGTTGTGCCGTCTATTAATCGACGATGCCGTCATTGGGCGAGGATCGGGTAGTTGTACTACATGTGCGTGTATTCGGGGAATGCACGCGTGCGTGTGAGTGCTTAATCTTTACTTTCAATGCATTTATTCATACTTGTTGGGATGGGCTGCAATGGATTTTCTGCAGGTACATAACAGGCTTCGTGTAGAAACGACTAGTTATACGCTATGAGAGAACGTTGTATGCCACCGTATATCCGTTAGAATTATTTTTGCTAGGTTTGTGAGAACGTAAGATACGTGCATACATCATGTTTGTTCATCTCATGTCATTGCATTTACCTTACCTTATAAACTGATTCTTCTGTTAATTAAAAATTGGTTAATTAATAACTTGACTCACCCGGATAAATTTACGACGGATGGCTCGCACAAAGCGCACGCGCTCGCAAGTCCACGGGGAGGGCGTGTGCCACGTGGACAGCTCGCGCCTCGCACCACTATCCGGGAGGACTACTTCTGGAGGAGTTTGGGATGCCCACGCTTCTTTGGCGTGTCTGGCCCATGTGGGGTATACTGAGGAGCAAATGACTGTATACTACCCTGGGTGATCGAGGAGCCGAGCAACAGGGACAACCTCGTCATTTGTGGAGGTTACCGTCCCCACCACTCCACGAGGACTCGGAGTGGGAGGGGTGGCGCATTCGTGCCTATGGAGTCACGCCCGAGGAGGGGGCTAGCGAGTTGCCTTCTACTGCCCCGCGATCATCATGGAGCGTTTTCCGCCGAGCCCGGCACGAGCTATGGCGGGAGTGTTCCCTCGTGGTGACCCCGCCGACACCTTCGGGAGCAGATCTTCCAACATGGCACGCCGGCACGGAATTCATGAGATTGAGGACAGTGACAACGCAGCGATGAGTGCCATGTTTGCTATGATGCGAGACTTTGGATGCTACCCGTCTTGCATGTACAAGATTAATGACTGAACAAGACTTTGATGGAGAAGCAAGAGAAGAAGAAGAAGAGGCACTTTCGGATCATGTCGAGAGATCCGAGGCTCCGGATAGATCTTCTCACCGCTACCAGAATGACACTGAGGCCCGTGAGAGAGCCGCCAACGGGGGAGATCGCTACTTTGCGTGCACGTGTGGCACGCTTCGAGCAGATCTGAGAGGAATGCCGACAGATGATGGCCCGCTTGGTCACTGAGAGGAATGAAGCCCTAACGATGCTCATCACCGGGGCACGGGCTCTTCGACCGCGAGCAAAGACATTGACCAGCTTGCACGAGGACTACCACGTCTGCATACAACCAGGTTCATGGTCACCATGGTCCCGAGCAGCTGAGATGGAGCCGGGAGTCATCGACCCGATGGAGGCGAGGAGGACGCCGACCTTCCACCTGCACCCGCGCCGCACCCGACGACGACGTTGTTCTCGACGCCGAGTCCGACGTTGGTAGTGAGCACGAGTAGACTAGTAGTCTCATCGCTAGTCGTAGCCGCGCTCTTGTTCTTTTGTTGTTGGTCTCAGAACCTTATGAGATGTGACTCATGTGTGTGTTGGATGTCCCGAGTTGTGGTGCTACTTGAACGCCTAAAGTCCAAAGGTATGTATGCTTTGGCAATTTTGGATGTTGTATGCCTCGGATGACGCTTTGTTCAAGAATATGATTAGTGATGTTATGGATTGTGGAAATGAATCCTTATGCACGTGTATTGATGAATGAATTCATTTTCTTCCAATAATTCATTGGCATGATTATTACATTAAACTTACAATGTTGTAACATCACCTAATAATTACTTGATGCTGAAATATGCAGATGGTTGATACTCGCCGCACCGCTAGTGGCTCTCTCGGTTGGAGATGGTTCCGGCCGAGGCGGTGGAGGCAATGGAAATGGTGGAAATGGTAATGGAGGTAACGGAAACGCCGAGGGTAACCTCGCCACCACCACCTCCTCCACCATTGACCGCCGAGCAACTGTTTTCAACAGTTCCTTGGCGTCGGCGCAACATGGAGGCCGTATTATGACATTGCCGCGAACACCAGTCGCGGGGGCCACCGTGACCGTCGTCAACCAAGATGCAGCTCTTTCAAGGATTTTTCGGACACGGATCCACCCAAGTTCTTGCAAGCTAAGGAACCGCCGAGGCTCTCGAGTGGATCAACACGATGGAAGACAAGTTTCGCCTCGCCCCGTATGACCGAAGTCACTCAAGGTTGAGTATGGGGCACATCAATCTGCAGGGGCCGGGCGGAATTTGGTGGTCCCACCAACGCACCACTTTTTCCGCCGAATGCTCCCATCACACGGGCGCGGTTCACTCGGATCTTCCGCAGCACTTATGTTCCACCGGGTTTGATGGCTATGAAGGTATCTCGAATTCATGAAGCTCACTCAAGGCAATAAGAGCATGACCGAATATCTGCAAGAGTTCAACAATCTGTCCCGTTATGCTCCGGCATATGTGGACACTGAAGAGAAGAAGATAGAAAGTTTTAAAAGAGGTCTCAATACAAAGATGGCTAAAACCATGGGTATCAGTTCGAGGGCTACATTCAATGAGTTCATCAGCGACTGCTTGACTCAAGAGAATAATAACAATCTGCATGCTGCTTCCAAGAATCGCAAGAGAAGCTTCGAGGGAGGATCTTCCCAGTTCCGACCCCCAATGCCTAACCGTCCGCCAGCATGCCCTCCCTGCTCGAGAATTCAAGGTTCCGTGCACCTGCTCCAAAGAGAAATGCTCCACCACCTCCGAAGAATCAGAGGGGCTATCGCCCACCTGCGCCACAAGCTCAAGCCAAGATGGGGGTTCCCCGGCAGCTTCTTCCGCCGTGAGAGGCCCATGCTTCAACTGCAACCAGATGGGACACTTCGCCAAGTACTGTCCCTACCCGAAGAAGCAGACAACCTACCAAGCCCGTGCTCACCACACCTCCATTAATGAGATTCCTGATGGCGAACCAGTCACTGCGGGTACGTTTCTTGTCAACAAACATCCTGCAGTTGTTTTATTTGATTCTGGATCATCGCATTCTTTTATGAGTCAATCATATGCACGATCGCATGAGTTAGAACTTAAGCAATTAGATTATGGGTACCGCATCAGTTCTGCGGGTGCTGATGTCCTATCTAATCAGATGCTTCAAAGATGCAATTTTGAAATTGGAGATAAAGCATATAGAGTTAATTTGGTAGTTTTACCCGGGTTAACTATGGATGTGATCTTGGGAATGGATTGGATGAAAGATAAACAAGTTGTGATTGATACTGAATAGAACAATTACCCTCACGGATCCTTCGGGTCAAGACACTTTCCAAGTGTTATTGCCCCGGGTTGCGACATGACCAAGTTGACCTATGCTATTCGAGCTTCTTCTCTAGCTGAGATTCCAGTAGTATGTGAGTTTCCTGATGTCTTTCCTGAAGATTTGCCTGGGTTACCTCCGAAAAGAGATATCGAGTTTGCTATTGATCTAGTGCCTGGTACAGCTCCAATCTGTAAGGGACCGTATCGTATGCCTCCCAATGAGTTAGCGAGTTGAAGAAACAGGTTGTATGAGTTGAAGAAGTTGGGTTTTATCGGGCCAAGTACTTCGAATGGGGTTGTCCAAATTTTGTTTGTGAAGAAGAAAGATCACTCTCTCAAAGTTATGTGTTGATTATCGGCCACTCAATGTTTGTCACAATCAAGAACAAGTATCCTTTGCCGAGAATTGATATCTTGTTTGATCGGTTGTCTAAGGCTAAAGTGTTTTCCAAGATTGACTTGAGATCGGGTATCATCGGATCGAGGATTCGTCCCCGAGGATATACATAAGACTGCTTTCGTTACTAGATACGGGTTGTACGCAGTATCTTGTTATGTCCTTCGGCTTAACAAATGCTCCCCGCATACTTTATGTATCTTATGAATTCAGTCTTTATGCCTGAATTGGATAAGTTCGTGATTGTATTCTTGGATGACATTCTCGATCTACTCGCAAATGAAGAAGAACACGCCCGGCATCTAAGAGTTACACTTACCCGGACTAAGAGAGCATAAATTGTATGCCAAGTTTAGCAAATGTGAGTTTTGGCTAAAGGAAGTTGCCTTCCTTGGCCATATCATTTTCTGAAAATGGCATATCGTCAACCCGTCAAAGGTACAGGGAAGTTATGGATTGGCTACCACCTACGCCTGTGCATGAAGTTCGGAGTTTTCTTGGAATGGCGAGGGGTATTATCGCCGTTTCATTCCAGATTTCTCTAAGATTGCCAAGCCAATGACAAGTCTGCTCTGAAAAGAACATAAGTTTGTGCGGACGAGAGGCATGTGAGGCGACTTTCCGCACCCTGCGAGTTGCTAACCACTGCTCCTGTCTTGGCACAGCCTGATATCGAGAAGCCGTTTGATGTGTACTGTGATGCATCGAAGACTGGTTTAGGTTGTGTGCTGATGCAAGAAGGCCGAGTGATTGCTTATGCTTCACGTCAGTTGAGAAAGCATGAAGTCAACTATCCCACGCATGATCTTGAGTTAGCTGCAGTTGTGCATGCCTTAAAGATCTGGAGGCACTATCTGTTGGGAAATGTGTGCCACATATACACTGATCACAAGAGTCTCAAGTACATCTTTACCCAACCCGAACTTAACATGAGGCAGCGAAGATGGTTAGAGTTGATCAAGGACTATGACTTGACAGTGCACTATCACCCGGGGAAAGCCAATGTAGTTGCCGATGCTCTGAGTCGTAAGTCACATCATCATGTTGTGCAGCCACTAATAGAAGAGAAGTTCGATCTGATGCATCCTGCAGTTTTGCATGATATCCAAGTCCGATGTTCCCTCGACCAACAGATCATTGAAGGTCAAAAGGCCGATCCTGGTATTTATCACCTCAAAGAGAGAATGAAGAAGGCACCAATTCCGCACTTTCGCTTGGATGACGATGGTGTGCTTTGGTTCGACAATCGTCTTGTCGTACCGAAGGATCGAGAACTCAAGAATAGGATGATGGATGAAGCTCATCTTTCCAAGCTATCCATTCACCCTGGAAGCAACAAGATGTATCATGACCTGAGACCTCGATATTGGTGGACCAAGATGAAGAAAGAGATAGCAGCCTATGTGGCTCGATGCGATACTTGTTGTCGTGTCAAGGCTATTCACATGAAGCCGGCAGGTTTACTGAATCCGTTGCCAGTTCCTGCTTGGAAGTGGGATGATATTAGTATGGATTTTATCACAGGTTTGCCAACCACACAAAAAGGGAATGATTCGATTTGGGTGATCGTTGATCGACTCACCAAGTCAGCTCACTTCTTACCTGTCAAGACCACTTACAGACCGCCTCATTATGCTGATCTCTACCTCTCTGAGATTGTTCGTTTGCATGGGGTACCCAAGACCATTGTATCTCGATCGAGGATCACAGTTCACTTTGCTCACTTTTTGGGAACGTTTGCATGAAGGAATGGGTACCGAGTTGCTACACAAAGACTTTGCTTATCATCCTCGGACTTCAGGTCGGGCGAAAGGCTTAATCAAGTTCTTGAAGATATGTTGAGAGCGTGTGTGCTATCGGCTAATGGTTCGTGGGAATCTTGGCTACCTTTGGCTGAGTTTTCCTACAACAATAGCTATCAAGAGAGTATCAAGATGGCACCATTTGAAGCTTTGTATGGCGGGAAGTGTAGAACTCCATTGAACCGGGTCGAAGCGGGAGAAAGGAGATACTACGGTATTGACTTTGTCCCCGAAATTTGAAGAAGAGAAAGTTCGGGTTATCCAAGAGCACATGAAAGCTCTGCAGATCCCGACAAAAAGAGTTATCTTGACAATAGAAGAAGACCTCCTGACATTCGAAGTTGGTGACTATGTCTATCTTAGAGTTTCACCGAAAAAAAGGGACACGAGAGGTTTGGAGCAAAAAGAAAGCTTGCACCAAGATATGTAGGTCCATACAAGATTATTGAAAGAAGAGGTGAAGTTGCTTACAAATTACAGTTACCAGAGTCAATGAGTTCTATCTTTCCGGTCTTTCACGTCTCTCAACTAAAGAAGTGTTTGCGTGTGCCTGAAGAAAGAATCGATGAGCAAGATTTGAAGTTAACAGATGATCTAGTATACAAAGAAGAGCCTGTCAATTGTTGATAGCAAAGAGAGTTACCCTAATCGACTTGTGCGCACATACAAGGTCGTGTGGAGCTACCATGATGATAGAGATGCATCATGGGAAACCGAGGAGTACCTGAAAGAAGTTTATCCCGAATTCCATAAAAACTGGTTAGTAAACCCAAATCTCGGGACGAGATTTCTTTAAGGGGGTAGGGCTGTAACACCTCGGTGTTAAGCTTGCATTAGGCCACAATTAATTAACTTAATCCTTCATCAAGCATGGCATAAGCATCAAGTCAAAACCTTAGCCTTGCATCTTGTCATTTCATGTGTTTTGCTCTTTAATTTTTATTGCTTAATTATGCTTGTTAATTAGTTGATTAATTGCCTTGCAAAACAACTTGATCAAGTTTAGATTCACTTGCCCAGCAATTTGAAAAGTTTTAATAAATTTTATTGCAAAAGATTTGGTGCATTTTGGAGCAAAAGAAAATAAATTGGAAAATTCCCTTTTTATTGCCCTAAATTCAAAAGGAATTTGTATTTCAAAATTTATTGGGAATTTTGAGTTGAGCCCTTAATAAAAGTTGTTCAGTTTTAAATTCTCTACAACTTTTGTTTTGGGCACATTTCTTGAAAATGGCTTTAAACTTGTCAAAAAGATGCTTTTGGTTCAGTTTTGAATTGGATTCAAATTTTCAAAAAAAAAAAAAAAAAAAAAAAACCAAGACCGCGCAAGCGAAGCGGGCCGATTTCGGCCAGCGTCGCCCACGGCTCGCGCGTCGTCCGCGCCCTGCGACCGCCCCGCGCCGGGCGTGGCCGGCCCGCGGCGACGCCGCCGCGCCCAGCGTGAACACAGCGTGGCCGCCGTCGCGGCCGCCGTGCCAAGTGGCCGGCGTGCCACGGGCGAAGCGGGTCCCACCGCCGCGCGCATCACCCAGCGCCCAAATGGAAAACGCCACCCGTTCCATTTTTCGCCTTCGCTTCGCTTCGCTCTGCTCTCCAGCTCGCTCTCTGCGCGCGCGCCCGGCTCGACGCCGCCCAGTCCCGCCGCCGTCGTCTTTGCGCGCTCGCGCTCCGCCAGCGCCGCGACCTCCCGCCGCCGTCCTCCCGGAACACCGAACCACCAGCCGCTGCTGCACTACCGGTAAGGGCGCATTGCGCCATTTCCCACCGGGCGCCATGGCCGGCGGCTCGGGCTTCGCGCTCCGCCGCGTTCCGTCACCCCGCGCCGCTCTCCCACTCTCAGCGCGCATGCGAGTCGCGGAGCTTCGAATCGGGCTTTCGATGCGCTCTTTAGAACCAATTAGGGCTCTGCCTGCGCCATGCCAGCTGCGCTGCGCCGTCGCGTCCGTCGCGCCACGCCGCCATGCACGCCGCCGAGCCCCCGACGCCAGATTAATCCGTCGCCAAGCTCTGGCATGCCCGCCCTAGCGTCCGGGCGGAGCTCACGCTCCTCTCTTTCACCTTGACATCGCCGGGCTTGATCACCGGGCGGTGACATGCGAACGCCAGCGCACCCGCCGCTTCGTCGCCGGGCCGACTCCGGCCACCACTCGCGCAACCAATACCCCCCGGGGGTGCGGCTCGTCGAGGGGAGCACGCCGTACTCCCGGCACCGCCGTTAAACTCACCGCCCGGCGAGCTAAGCGCCCGCCGGCAGCCTCCCCTTTCGGCCGACCGGCCGGTGGGGCCGAGGGACCGTGGGGGCCAGCGTGTGCTGTGACTCTGGTCCACTGGACCAGGTCCATGGACCGGCCGGGGTTTTCCCCTTTTCTTTTATTTGATTTTCAGAAAAAGATTTAAATGGATTTGAATTTGTAAATGGGCAAATGAACTCCAAATTTGGTGAAATTTGTTTTGTTAGGTTCATAGTGATGTGATCTATCTGTGAAAAATATGTGATGCAAGTTTTGAGATACTTTACTGTGTAGTTTTATTTATTTACTTAAATGGCTGAAATCTGAGTAATTGCATAATAAATAGAATATTGCTCTGAAAAATATGATTCTTGTTTTACTAGACTTGTTATGTGATGTAGTTTCTGTGAAAAATGTATTACATGCAGTTACTGTGTAAAAATATTGGAATATGATTTAATTTCATTTCTGGACTGATTCTTGTATGATTTTTAATAAATAAATTATAAGGAATTAGGCCCTGGTAATTTTTGGTGACTGTTCTTATGCTAAGTAGTTATAGATAAAAATATGAAATCTGTTGTTTAACACTTTTCACAGTGCAAAGTTGTGTAATGTGTATTTCTGGCCTGTTGCTTCATGTTTTTGTGTAGACTGTTGTACTTGGTAAAATGTGATGAAAAATTTATCATGGCTCTGTTATAGCATAGTGTAGCTCCTGTAATTTTTGTAGAATTTTATGAACTGTTTAGACAGAGGTCACAGTTCAAGCCTATTTATTCACATGAAATGATAAGTAATTGGATTAAACGATTTAATGACTTTTATATCAATTCTTGTGCATTTTCAATTAAGTTATGCTTGCCGATCATGCATTGAAGTACCACAACTGAAATGTGATATCTGGTTATGAGTAGTAGTACTTCTCTTATTTATGTATTGTGAGTATGTGTGTGTCTTAGGAGCCACACCACTCTTCTTGATGCACTTCTCTAAGTATTTAGAGAAGAGATTTGCACATACTCAGTAAATAAGTTAGGTTGTTAGTAGAGAAGAGATATGCACCTACTCTGTCAAATAATTTATTAATCATCTTCATCCATGAGCATCATACGTTGTGCATTCATGATACTTATGCACGTGCATCGCATCATACAGGTTCGCAAGAGGACCTCCCTTTTTCGGAAATCGAGGAGAATCGTCCGGAGGAACCGCAGCAAGAAGTGCCGCAAGAGGAAGGAGAAGAGGAGGAGCTTCCAGAGTGCCCAGACCACCGCGCGACTGATTTTGTGCAAGGCAAGCACCGGAGCATTTACTTACCTATGCTTTCTAACAGTCTAATTATGCTTTATGATTGTTGCATTAAGTATAGGAGTTGTGTGACACCGTTGCTGCATTATATCCTTGCTTTACCATTGATTATCCTACCTTGATACACCCTGCTAGTCTAGGGCGAGTTTTATGCTTAGCTTGCTTAGACGGTAGAAGTCGGGTGATTTCCTGTCATCCGCGAGATAGGTGGTTACCTATGATTGATGGAAAAGCTTATGTTGATATCATCTGGTTAATGGCTATGGTTGATAATTGGAGACCGGACGGAGTCTTGTGGGGTTGTTGGACCATAGTGATTCCGTGCAGTGTCGATTAAGGACCGCATCGTTGTTGTACCGCAAGTCATGTTGAACGCATGCCTCATGTTTAGTTTGGCCGGATAAGTCGTTTCGACCGCCAAGCCCAACACTATCCGGGCGGTTCTCGACCGTTCGCACCGTATTGGAGATGGATGGGGGACCACGGGGGCGCGAAGAGTAAGTCCGAGGTCCAAAGATGGTCTGGCTAAGGCGGTCGGGCGGTCCCCGCACGGTGGTTCCATGCGAGTCCGCGTGCTTGTCTTCCCCTGGATACGTGCCATGGTGACTGTAGCTCACTTTAGCGGGTGAGTGTGGTTTGCATGAGGAATACCCCCGAGCTCGGTAGTAATCGATTCGAATCGCCATCGTTCTGGGCCGGTGAACACTTGACTTGAGCTGCACCATCGTAGTAATGATTATGGAATGTGGTTAATGATGATGATGGGTTAAGCTGAGGTTTATAATTATGGATATTACTTGCTTGATTAATCTTGACTAATATACGCCATGATGAATAGTATAGCTGCTCACCTAGCATAAATAGGGATCATTAAGCTGAGCTATCACTTTAAATGTTACTACTGCTTTTATGCAAAATGAGTCGAGCTACCTCCCGATAAAGCCTATCATTCCTCCTTGGAGTCTTTTACTTTTGAGTCGGTCGGGTAAGTCTAGCTGAGTACATTCTCGTACTCGGGGTTTTTCCCGCTTGTTGTTTGTGCAGACGGGCATACCTACCACGGGTATTGCGAGACCTGTCTTTTCCCAGTGGACTAGAAGGCCTTGGGCAAGGTTACTCTTAATATTCTCTCCCAACCGCTTTTGATGGAAAGACTGGACCGGCAATCGTAATAATCTTTAAATGTGTGAGTTGGGTTGAGTTTTCAAAACTATCTTGTTTCCGATATTTGGGGTTTGAAGAACTTGGTTTGTAATAACTTTATTTCCGCACTCGATGTTGTTTAACTATTTGCGAAAATGTTATAACATGCGAATGGTGACGCTAAACTTGTACGATCTTGGTTGATGATGTTTGGTTTGAAATCCTTCGAGATTTCCGGACTACCGGGTTTATAACGGCTTAAGTGCGATAATTACTTGCTTAGCGAGTGATTTTTCACTTATGCTTTTATAAATTGGTCGGTTCATTACATCTTGGTCAAGACCTGCGTGACTACGGGCTACGGGCTGAACAGGCACACGACTTGTGAGACGCAGCACCATGAGCTTTGCAACCGGATTCAATTCCATCTTTCGAATAGAGTGAACAAAGTGACTCGAAAGGGCTTTGGTCCGCTTGCGAAGGTGTGTGATACGGGCTTTACCCAGCTGGTGTAATCGATTCGAATCGCCGTCTCTCCCGGATAGTGAGAAACTCATACCTTTTCGCAGAAACGTAGTTAAGAAAGGATAACTAAATATTGAGATTTGGAAGGGCTATATTATGGTACCTCAATTCATAGAATTGGTTGTTATACTTTAAAAGATGATGTAGTTAATGCTAAGGTAGTTCTAATTAGCTAGAGAACAATTGCTTGATAATACTTGAAATAAGGATGAAGTTTAGTAAGCAGTTTTCCGCAAAGCTTGCTAGCCAATAAACCTTCCTTTCATATTAGTCAGGATATCCTTGAAGCCTTTTTCTTTTCCCTGTCGGGTAAGTCTTGCGGAGTACAATTGAGTACTCAGGGTTTTACCCATCGTTGCAGGTGATATGCTTTATGAGGATTATTGTGTTACGTGCTTTAATCCTGTGGATGAGGTGGATGAGTAAGGGCCATAGGGCTTGGCCGTATCTATAACTCCATCACCTTGCTTGTACAGGAGGCTTGAATAAAACTGGTGATGTAAAAACACTTATGGTATTGTAGTTTGAAATAAAGAATACTTTCATGTAACATATTTGGAACCGGTGTTGTAATAACACTCGATGTATAATTATTTTCCGCCGTACTCTGTATGCTGATGTATGATATACCTTGATCATGATCCTGGTTGTAAGTTGATTTACCGAGGTCCTTCGTGACACTCGGCGGACTACCGGATTTATTCGAGAAGCGGTGTATGCGTGTCAACGTTATTACGGGGACAGTTACGCTTAATCTCGGATGGATTGGTCGGTTCTGTCACAGCTGGTACCAGAGCAGGATTAAGGTTAATATCATCATCAGGGTATTTAAAAACAAAAGTTTTGATCTTGAAAAGTTTAATTAGAAACAAAACTAGCTTTGTTTAAGATTTTGGATTTTAAAATTTCACCAGTGTCAAACCTCCAATTAAGCCCGTATAAGGACTATCAGGTGGCTATGCTAACTCTGGGGGGGGGTTTCATATATTGCATGTGTGTGAACTAATACCTCTACGCTCAGGTAAGAAGGTAAGTATAAATGGTTATCTTGTCACCCGATGACCGAAGGGTGGTGGTGACCTCATATGGAAGTATATGCATATGCATATATGGAAGTATGCAGTATAAACTGTCTTTTAAATTATGTAACGATGCACCTACGTCCAGGTAAGAGTGAGTTGCGAGAGCATGATCGGACAACCGCCGGTCTAGGGGAGTGCTAGTGTGGTTACCGGATTATTTACATGTTACACACATGTTCATATGAAGGTACTTAATTGTGGGATGTGATGATGATTCGGGTAGTCTAGTGCTACATGTATGTATACGGGGGTATGCATATGTGGGGAGCATTTAAAATTTACCGCTTTCATTGCGTGGATATACATGTCATGTGGGGTTCCGGGCTGAAATGGATTTTCTGCAGGTACGCTAACTACGAAACCGTATAGAAAATTGTTTAGGTGCGATTTAATGAGAGCGTGTAGGATAGCCACCGTCTAGTATCGTTTAGAAAATCCGTTCTTTTCTCAATTCTGTGAGGGCGAATAGAATCAAGCATGCATCATAATCATTCATTTGCTCATCTTCTTGCATTAATGTTCTTTTCCCCTTACAATTTTAAAATGAAGTGAAGTGCTCATTGTATTATCTATGATAACAGAAAATGGAGCCACTGCCATATACTGAGGAAGGTACTCTGTTGGAACAGTTTGACACACCCAGTTTGCTTTGGAAGGTGCTAGAAAACTTTGGGTATACCACACCACCAATTTATCATTGGAGGCATACCCGAGTTTATGGCACTTCAGGATGTGCATTGCTTCTTCATATTCCAGCATTAAGTGTCACCTCTTCCTGGCATGAAATGAGAGTTGAAAAAGAGGGATTAAATGCGTGGGAAGCCGGGCAAGTAGCTGCCTTTGACATTCTTCAGACAATATGTCAGGAGCACATGGAAGAAATAGGAACCACTCCTATGTATTTGTTTCCACCCCTAGATCCTACCAATGAAAGTTGGAGCCAGCGAGGGATTACTTTAACCGATACCGGTTGCCAAACCATAATCCTACGCTTACCATCACTTTGCTATATCCAACTTAGCATCACCCAAGCTTACAAAGCCAGAGAAGTCTCCCACAATTACTGGCGTCAGAGATATAACCTTTGTAATATAGATTTAAAGGTGACTGAGAATTTGTGGGAGTCTGCCAAAAACACCACCAATGTAGTGATGGATTATGCTATCCAGCATGAACTAAACATGACCCACCAATATACCATGCTTTGAGATCAAACTGTTATTTTAGAGCAACAAAGAGCTGCAAAAACAAGCACGTGCCAATGAAGCGAAGCAACTAAAAATGCTGCCGTCCCAAGAACTAGCCGAAGCCACTGAAAATTTTGAATTTGCTTTGCACAATTTACTTGAGCAAGTAGATGAAGCTAATGCCACCATCGCCAACCTCCAAGAGCAACTCAATGCGTTGCAAGTTGCGGTGCCACCGAGAGGAAACGAAGCGGGAGAAGTATTAAATGAGTTTGAAGAAGATGAGATGGATTTCATAGAAGACCACGAAATAGAGTTTGACGAGCAGATCGAACTAGTCTAGATGATGACTATCCGATAGATTTTGACGATGAGTACTAGAGGAGGGCTTTTTTATGATGTTTGTAAAATAGAATAATCCTAGAGTTGACTCATAACTAAGATCTTAATCTAGTAGATGTTTTTTTCCCCATGTAATATATGGTGTGTAACAGTTGTAACTCGAATGTAATATATGCAGAGCTTGAAATAAGTGATGTTTAAAATATGAGTATATGAGAAATAAGAGTGTATAATTATGATGGTGCAGTGTGGAGATTTTTATTATGCCTCTGTTTGTTGTATGAATTTTTATTCTTGTCAACATTTCAGTGTTGCATAATAATTGCTCTCACATTTTACCGGTACCATCATTAATTATACTTTGAATATAAATGCAGATGCCGAACACTCGTTCCAATGGTTCAGGGAGGGGGAATGATGGATCCTCAGATCTTCCAAATCCACCCACTGCCGCTGACGTGCTGGCTCGCTTGTTGGGAGGACAAGCGAATATGGAAGCTGCCCTAGAGCGAATTGCCCAAAATACCACACCCGGACGCCAGCGGAATAATAATCATGGCCCAGATGCCCCTGTTACCTACAAGGAGTTTTCTGGCACAAATCCACCAGTGTTCACTCAATCTGAAGAGCCTTTGCAGGCGGATGAGTGGCTCAATACCATTGAGCTAAAATTCCGTCTCTTTCCCCAGATCACTGATAGCCAGAAGGCTGAGTTTGCAGCTCAGCAATTGCATGGAGCCGCCGGGGTTTGGTGGACAAACTATCTGGCCACTTTGCCTAAGACTGCACAGCCCACGTGGGCAGAATTTAAAGAAGCTTTCCGTAAATCCCATATCCCTGAGGGCATCATGAGGATTAAGATGAGAGAATTTCAGAAACTCACCCAGGGGACCAAAACTGTAACTGAGTATTCACATGCCTTTAATCACTTGTCCAAATATGCTCCAATGCATGTGGATACACCCCAGAAGTGCATGGATTGTTTCATGCAAGGTTTATCCCTGAGGCTTCAGGATGACTTGTCTCTCAGCAAGTGCACCACTTATGAAGATCTAGTTAGTGATGCAATTACTCGAGAAAATGCTCATCGTCTGTATAAGGAAGACAAGAAGCGCAAAAAGCCTTCTTCTAGTGTTCCTTCCCAGCCACCACGTCGGACTCAGTGGACACAAAAGTCTCGATACCGGCCCACCGTACAAGCGGTTCAAGGCACCTCGAGAAGCGAAGGGACAAAAAAAATACTTCACGTCCACGCCTCAATCCGGGAATGCACCCCGAAGTATTCGGGGTGGTTACAAAGCCCCATGTTTCAATTGCGGGCAAATTGGACATTTTGCCGTGGAGTGTCCTCGGCCCAAGCGGAAGAATAATTTCGGGGGTATAAAAAGCGGGGCTTACGAGCACGTGTTGGGCGTGTTCACTATACCACTTCTTAGAAGAAATCCCGGAGAGGGTGAACCAAAGGGTCTGCGGGTATGTTTTCTGTAAACCAAATTTCTGCTTTTGTCCTTTTTGATTCGGGATCATCACATTCATTCATAAGCCAAGATTTTGCATACAAGCATCAATTTCAAGTTAGTACGGTGAAGAGTAAATTTCTAATCAACTCGGTTGAGCCGAGACATCTAGCAACCGTATAGTTTGGGATGCACAAGTTGAGATTAGAGGGAGAAAATTTTTGACACATTTGATCGTACTGCCAGACTTGAGCTTAGATGTGATTCTAGGCATGAATTGGATGAAAGAACACGGGGTAAATATGGATATACCCAATAGGATTCTCAAGCTAAATCTACCAGATGGTAATGGTACTTTCTATGTGTCGCCTTCCGTAGATCCTAACTTCCGGAATTCCTCCTTTGCTACCCAAACCACAAAACTAGAAGATATCCCTGTAGTATGTGAGTTTCCGGATGTATTTCCCGATGATTTGCCGGGTTTGCCACCGGAAAGAGATATTCAGTTTGTCATTGATCTTGTACACGCAATTTGCTCCTATTTCTAGAAGGCCCTATAGGATGCCACCGCACGAGTTGGTGGAATTAAAGAAACAAATACAAGAGTTGTTGATGAAGAAATTTATTAGGCCAAGTACATCTCCGTGGGGATGCCCCCGCCTTGTTTGTGAAGAAAAAAAGGATGATACTCTGCGTATGTGTGTTGATTATCGACCAGCGAACGCAGTGACCATCAAAAATAAATATCCCTTGCCTCATATTGATATCCTCTTTGACCAGTTAAGTAGGGCCAAGGTCTTCTCAAAAATTGATTTAAGATCAGGCTATCACCAAATTAGAATCCGACCAGAAGACATTCCTAAAACAGCTTTCATAACCCGCTATGGCCTTTTTGAATACTTGGTAATGTCCTTTGGTCTTACAAATGCACATGCCCATTTTATGTATTTAATGAACTCGGTTTTTATGCCGGAGTTGGACAAGTTTGTAGTGGTATTCATTGACGACATATTGGTATATTCTGAAAACAATGAAGATCATGCTGAGCATTTAAAGATAGTTCTGACCCGACTTCGGAGATCACAAGTTGTATGCCAAGTTTAGCAAGTGTGAATTCTGGCTCCGTGAGGTCAAATTTTTTTAGGCCATGTATTATCCGAGGAAGGTATATCGAAGAAATCCGAAAAAAACGAAGTGTTAGATTGGAAAGCACCAACTAATGTTGGAGAAATCCGGAGTTTCCTAGGGTTGGCCGGGTATTACCGCCGGTTTATCCCGGACTTTTCCAAGATTGTTAAACCCATGACCCGGTTACTACGTAAAAAATGAAAAATTTGTGTGGACACCTGAGTGTGAAGCGACTTTACGCACCTTGCGGAAGTTGCTAACCACGCCTCTGTGTTAGCACAACCGGACATAACAAAACCTTTCGATGTTTATTGCGATGCTTCGGGCATTGGTCTCGGCAAGCGTCCTAATGCGGGAAGGTCGAGTCATTGCCTATGCCTCGCGACAACTTCGAAAAGCATGAGGTCAATTATCCTACTCATGATTTAGAACCCGGCTGCAAATAGTACATGCTTTGAGAATTTGGAGGCATTATTTGTTGGGAAAAAACTGTGTCATATCTACACGGATCATAAGAGCCTTAAGTATATTTTCACTCAACCAGAATTAAACATGAGACAAAGAAGGTGGTTAGAATTGATTAAAGATTATAATTTGGAAGTGCATTATCACCCAGGCAAGGCTAATGTAGTAGCCGACGCTCTTAGTAGAAAGGCCCATTGCAACTATACTGAGTTATTTCCTGAAGAAAGCTTTAATCTCTTACATCCAGCGAGTGCTTCACAATATTGTTGTTAGTTGCAATTTGGAAAGCCGATTATTGAAGGTCAACAGATCGATCCTGGTATTTTTTCATATCAAGCGAAAAATACAAGAGGAAGAAACCGGGCATTTCAGTGGATGAAAAGGGAGTGCTATGGTTTGATGATCGTTTGGTAGTTCCTAAAGATGAAAAATTAAAAGAACAGATCTTGTCCGAAGCCCATTCCTCAAATCTATCTATCCATCCCGGTAGTAGCAAAATGTACCAAGATTTGAAGCCTAAATATTGGTGGACTAAAATGAAGAAAGAAATAGCAAGATATGTTGCTCATTGTGATGTATGTGGAAGGGTAAAAGCAGATCACTTACGACCTGCTGGACAACTTCAATCTTTATCTATTCCTGAATGGAAATGGGAAGAAATCGGTATGGATTTTATAACTGGACTTCCTAGAACACAAAAGGGACATAATTGTATATGGGTAATTGTGGATCGTCTTACCAAGACGGCACACTTTTTACCTGTCAAGTTTGGATATAGTGCGAGCAATATGCGAGTTATATATTGCTCGATTTTTGCGATTACATGGTGTTCCAAAGACTATCATATCTGATAGAGGGTCACAATTTATGGCACGTTTTTGGGAACATTTCCATGCATACCTTGGTACCAAACCGATTAGAAGCTCTGCTTATCATCCTCGGACTTCGGGTCAAGTTGAAAGAGTGAACCAAATTCTAGAAGATATGTTGAGAGCTTGTGCACTTTCTCGCTTCCCATCTTGGGATGAATGGTTACCTCTAGCAGAATTTTCGTATAATAATAGTTACCAAGAGAGCATTAAGATGGCACCATTTGAAGCACTTTATGGTAGAAAATGTAGAACCCCCTTGAACTGGGTAGAACCCGGGGAGAGGAGATACTATGGTATTGACTTTGTGAAACAAGCCGAGGAACGGGTCCAAAAGATCCAACAACATCTTAAAGTCGCTCAATCTCGTCAGAAAAGTTATGCTGACAAAAGACGTAGGCCAATAACCTTTAATGTTGGTGACTATGTCTATTTAAAGGTTTCACCCTACAAAAGTGAACATCGATTTGGTATACAAGGGAAGCTAGCTCCTCGCTATGTAGGACCATTCCAGATTTTAGCTCGCAAAGGAGAAGTGGCATATGCTTTGCAACTCCCGTCACACATGAGTGCAATATTTAATGTCTTCCATGTATCTCAATTAAAAAGAAGCCTGAGAGCGCCAATTGAAGAGGTTAACTTGAATGACATTAAATTAGCATCAGACCTTACATATAAAGAAGAACCAACTAGAGTGTTGGAAGAGACTGAGAGGGTGACCCGAAATAAGATTATAAAGTTCTATAGAATTTTGTGGAGCAACCACACCGAAGAGGATGCCACTTGGGAGCGAGAGGATTTCCTTCGCACCAACTACCCAATTTTCTATGAACAATGGTACGTCCTATGAAATCTCGGGACGAGATTTTTGTTAGGGGGGAGGAGTCAGAACATTCTAAATGTTAATCAAGTGCATTGCATTTTCATTATTGCATAAGCATCATTTTGCATTTAATCACAAGCATGAGCAATTGCAAGTTTCATGTGTGCTTTGTCTCTATGTTTGTATGACAATCTCAAACGTTGGTCAAATAGGTTTACAATTCAATAGGAAATAGGGTTTGTATACAACTTTTTGTCTAAAAGTGCTCACATGTGATGATGGAGTTAATTATGCCTTTTTCATGTTACTAGAAAGCTCAAAGTATAACTATACTTTCCTTTCAGTTTTTGGTTGTAAGCCCTAAATAAAAGTTGAAGTACAAAATTTATGCAACAACTTTTATTTAAGGGCCTAAGGCTAAATCCCACCCTAAACTGCTCAAACAGTGGCCTTCAATTTGAATTTGAATTGAAATCAGCAAATGACTTAGAATTTTTCTAAGTCTTGGATTTCAGTAGCCAGATTCAGTTTTCAGGGCTATGTAATTTTACTTTTCTTGAATCAAATTCTGAAACCAGTTCATCATTGATCAGTACAAAGTTTGTACTTTGATCCCCTGGAATTGGTTGGGTTTAGTTACTGTTGGTTAGCCTTTAATTAATTGCTTAACATAGCTAATCAAGGTTGTTGTTATCCTGCTTAACTGAATTCCAATTGAATTCAGGTTTTAGTTTCAATTTAGCCTTGTTTAGCACCTTGTAGTTTGCAAACCGAATCGAATGAGAGCTTGATTTTTGAACCAAAGTTGCAGCCCATATATCAAAGAACACCAAGGTGAAACCGGGTTTGCGAATTGGTGGCCCGATCGAATTAGAATTAGAGAGAGGAGAATATAGGGTTTTCGGGCCGGCTACAGAGATCGGCAGGCGGCAGCACCTTCTCGGCGGTTTTCTGGTGCCCGCCCGGCGATTGGCCCGCCGCTGCCACGCCGTGCTCGGCTGTTACTGCGTCGCGTGGCCGATAATGAGCGGGCGCCCGCCCCGCCCATACCGGCGCCCATGCCGTTGCCACCACCGCCCGACTCACCGCCCGATTTTTCTCCCGGCCACACTTGCTCATCGCCGCCACTGCATCGGCCTCTCCGGGCCTCACGCGCGCGAAACCGTCTTGCTGGCCGCGTGGGCAGGGTCGTAACCAGCCCGACCATCTCCCCGTTGCCACCATTGCCTATAAAAAGCCCATGCCGGCCGTCGAGCACTTTTTTCCTTCTTCACCGCTCACACCGGCCGAGCTCCGCGTTTTTATGAAATTCGCCTTCATCGAGCAATCGTTGTCCAATTGCTTGTGCCACCAGGTCCCGCTTCGTCCTAGCGCGTCGATTGCAACGATCACGTCACTTGCCATTGATCGAATCGCCCGAGCAACCTCATCTTCCTCGCGGCCGGCGGAAACGCCGCCAAGTTAAACTCCGCCCAGTTGAACTGCTTACCCAAGTGAGCCACCCTCCTTGGAGATCGTTGTTTTGAACTCATCATAATGCTTGGATCATAGTCGGCTCAATGTTTTGATCTTTGGTGCACAGGGACTCATCGGAACCCTTTCCGCCGACGAGCCCACGCCAAAGCTCTGCTCCGCCGACGAACTAACTCTGCGCTATTCCTAACTTAATTAGCGCAAGCATCGAGGGGTTAGGAGAGGTCACCGATGGGTGCCAAAGTCTTTAATTTAATCCTATCATGCCCTAACGGCCAGAACAGCGTCTTGCCGACGAGCTCAGCGCCCGCCGTGCCGCAAAGAACCTCACCCGAAAGCACGTTAGGAGCTAACCCGCACCGATTAACGTGTTAGCCATATTCGTGTTGATGTAAAAGAACCGTAGTTACTCATGGCTGCGCCGGTGAACCGCCAGATGGCCACCGCCGTTGATGCAAAAGATCCAAGGCCGCCATGGCAGCCGGCATGCTTGCCGTGATGCTTGCCGAGCCCAACTAACCTCTCGGGATGATGCGCGGGATCATCCCGAAACACGTAGGTGCTAGCCGCGTCGCCGGCAACCTCGCCGACGGCGAAGCCGCCGCCGTCAACTGCCCGCGCCGCCCGCGGTCAGCGCGAGGGTACTGTGCACTGACCAGCGGGGCCCGCCTGTCAGCCGGTCATTCACGCGCGCGCGGGAACCCCACTGTGCACGGTCGTTTTTCATTTATTCAAATTTCTAAATAGTGCAGCCATTTGTCTTTTTTGTACAAATTTAATCTGAGCTCCAAAAATTATGAAAATTTTTGTGTAGCCTCCCTATGATGGAATCTATGTGGGAAAAATATGAAACCTAGAAAAATAGCTATTTTGGTTTGATCAAAAATTAACCCTTTTAATTAACAAATGGACATTTCATGATTTTTCTAGAATAAAATATTGATCCAAAAATCATGAAAATTATTTTACACTCATTTCATGATAGTACCAGTCTGTATAAAAAGTTTGAGAAGATTTTGAAGATGTTTTATAAAAAATCATTATTTCTAAAATTAGAAATAAGAGAAAAAAAGAAAAGGGTATGATTTCATGTGTGTGATGTTTGAAGATTCTAAATTCATGCTTTGCTGTTTTAGATTCATAAGGTACTGTTTAGCCTTTAAGTATTTCCATTACTTCATATATGCTTTATTATTTCATGTCACATTTCTTAGAAGCTATACAAATACGTGTATATGCATTATATACCTTTAAAAGAAAACACTGCCATGTGATGCGGGAATGACTTCCTATGTTATTTTGTTTTACCTTGAATCATAAACCCCACTGATCCTCGGCCTCTCTATTATTTAGTGATAACAATTTGAATATGCTAATTGTTGAGTGATGAATGTTCCTTGTGATAATTAAATCATTTCTTTCAAAGAGGAGATATGCACCTACAATCGTGTGAGTTAAAAACAAGTAATCTTTAAGCGTTCTTATAAACAATCTTGATAATATAGTGTTGTCATCGAGAAAAAGAGAACTGCACACATGGAACCTTATGTAGCTTTCCATCATTACCATTTGCATGATCATCGCATCACGCATCATTTCATGTCATAACATGCTACCATCATGCCTCCTATATGCATTCCCCCCGTATTTATGCAACACATACATTCATATAGGATCCGAGGGAGAACCTACAATCGAGTACACTTTGTGATCGAGGAGGATCCGCGGGAGGCAAAGACCCGAAGGAGGAGAAGGAACCACTGACCCCACCGCCGGAGTGCCCGAACCACGGTCCCTCTACTTTTCGCCGAGGCAAGCCCCTGAGCATTCCATTAACCTATTCTATTTTGAAATGCAATTACTTACTTGCAAATGCTTTACTTTACACATTACGTTATAGGACTTGAGTGATACCGTTGATGCATGAACGCCTTGTCCACTCAAATATACCTTTTCATTCCACTAGTATTGGTAGATAGTTGATGCTTAGCCATGCCTAGATAACTAGGAGTCGGGTGATTCCTGTCACCCGCAACCCGAGGTTAATACTTGCGATGTCCTTAATTATATGATGGATAATAATTGGAGACCGGACGGAAATGGTGTTTTCCGTCTGTGTTGATTAAGGACCGAGCCGTATTCTGGATCTAGGTGTGAGATTGAACGTACCTTCACATAACCGCCGAATAACTCGTTTCGACGGTGAAACCCGATTAGCCTATTCGAGGTGGTTCTTGAACCGCTGAATGCATTGCCGGGACGAACGGACGGGGATAGGGTGCTGGGTCAAGACCCTGCGTGACTACGGGCTACGGGCTGAACAGGCACGACTTGTGAGACGCAGTACCATGAGCTTTTGCAACCGGATTCAATTCCATCTTTCGAATAGAGTGAACAAAGACTCGAAAGCGGGCTTTGGTCCGGCTTGCGAAGGTGTGTGATACGGGCTTTACCCACCGGTGTAATCGATTCGAATCGCCGTCTCTCCCGGATAGTGAGAAACTCATACCTTTTCGCGAAAAACGTAGTTAAGAAAGGATAACTAAATATTGAGATTTGGAAGGGCTATATTATGGTACCTCAATTCATAGAATTGGTTGTTATACTTTAAAAGATGATGTAGTTAATGCTAAGGTAGTTCTAATTAGCTAGAGAACAATTGCTTGATAATACTTGAAATAAGGATGAAGTTTAGTAAGCGGTTTTCAAAAGCTTGCTAGCCAATAAACCTTCCTTTCATATTAGTCGATATCCTTGAAGCCTTTTTCTTTTCCCCCCTCGGGTAAGTCTTGCGGAGTACAATTGAGTACTCGGGGTTTTACCCATCGTTGCGGAGTGATATGCTTTATGAGGATTATTGTGTTACGTGCTTTAATCCTGTGGATGAGGTGGATGAGTAAGGGCCATAGGGCTTGGCCGTATCTATAACTCCATCACCTTGCTTGTACAGAGGCTTGAATAAAACTGGTGATGTAAAAACACTTATGGTATTGTAGTTTGAAATAAAGAATACTTTCATGTAACATATTTGGAACCGGTGTTGTAATAACACTTTCGATGTATAATTATTTTCCGCCGTACTACGTATGCTGATGTATGATATACCTTGATCATGATCCTGGTTGTAAGTTGATTTACCGAGGTCCTTCGTGACACTCGGCGGACTACCGGATTTATTCGAGAAGCGGTGTATGCGTGTCAACGTTATTACGGGGACAGTTACGCTTAATCTCGGATGGATTGGTCGGTTCTGTCACAGGGATCTCAACAATGACAGATTCTGTGGTCGTCAAAAGAGATGATACACTGCAATATGAAAACAGAAGGGCAAAATGTGTCAAGTCCCCTAGACATAGCAGGAGGAATATATATATATATAGGATAAATTTTCCGTACTCCCTAAGAGTAGTTACTCCCTCCTCTAACCACGTCCATATACACCGCCTCCTCGCGTTTGACCGGTGGAATTGTGTTTAGCGGGTTAGCAAGCACACCCGTTTAGCATGTATACGATCCTAAAATCTAGGATCCTATGTTGCACTTGCACCGTATATTTTTATATATTATCACCCACCACGCCACGCATTTCTCTCACTTTGGATTTCTCTCCTCTCTATTTTTGAATCTCACACATGATGGCGGCGGCGCCCCCCGCCCGGATTGAACCATTCCGATGGTTGTGGTGGCGGTGGAACCCCTCGGCGTGGCCGCCCGGCTGCGGTGGCTCCATGTGGCGGCGACTTCCCCTTCCCCCAACCTTGGCGCTCCCGTCGGCTACGCCCATCGGTGGCGGCACGACTTCTCCTTTTCCTCGCGTCCGGCCACGAGCGGCGTGCGAACCCACCTCATGCGGATGCGGCCCGGCGGTGCGGCTCGCCCCACACGCCGCGACCCGATCTCCCGTCGGCGGCGTGGTCCAGTGTGCTCGGATGGTGGCCCCAGCTGGGCGACTCACCTCGTGTGGATGCCGACCTTGATGGCGGGGCGGGAGAGGAGGGGGAGGCGCCCGCCCGACCTACGGTACTAAATGCAGCGAAGCGGTGTGCGTGACCACAGGCTGTCTTTGCACGCGTTCCTCTCTTCTCTCCGACGTGAATGTTTTGTATATGTAGTCTCATTGTTTGTTTTGTATATCTCCGTGCGTGAATATATGCGAGATCCGCCGCGATGCTATCCTTCGATCCGAGATTTTGGAAACACTGTTCATTGATGCGATCCTGTATAGTAGATTGAATCGCACCGTTGTTCCTAATATGAGCTTGTTTATCTCTTATCTTATTCTCCTCGTAGCATTGATTCCATCTTGTTATCTCACTTCCGCTTCATCAATTCCTCTACTCCAAAGTGATGGCGTTCCTCCGCTTCGATCTTAGATGTTGTCTCTTTTTTTTTTATCTTGGGAGATGGGAGTTCGAGAGAAAGTACCGCTAGCATTCATTTGGCAACATCCGCCTCTCCTCGGCGAGCAGACGTTCGGCGGCGGCAGCCGGCACGTATGCCTTTCCACCTCTGCCTTGCATGGTGCATATATACTTGATATTTTGATTATATTTATCTGATCGATCTTGAATACAAATCACCAACAAGCGGCCGCACAGGCATCTCTTCCCTTGGTTACATCGCCAACGTCGTTACACATCACCATGACTGGCCGGAGACGAGTTGAAGCCAAGCAACGGCAAGATGGAGGAGATTATGATCGTGGGGAGATACATGGCAAAGCAAAGAATTAGTCGAGTACAAGATTGATGGAAATTACCTCTCGGTGGCAAGCATCTACGAACAAATATTGGTGTAATTTTGTCAAAGTATCTAGAAGTACTCTCTTCTCGAGAAATAGTATGAGTACATACTCATGCTGTTTTTTTTTTTTGAGGGGATATGCATATCTCCATACTTGATGTATGCACATATACGTCTAGACCGATGGAAATTACCTCTCTCAGCGGCAAGCATCTACGAACAAATCATATTGGTGTAATTTTGTCAAGAAAAGTATATATAAGTACTCCCACTCATTGAAGTATGCACTTATATTTTATTCTCGAAAATAGTATGAGTACATGCTCATGCTTTGTTTTGCATATCTCCATACTTGATGTATGGACATATACGCCTCTTTATTTAAGTATGCACTTATACTATCTACATCTTAGTGTATGTATGCATACTAGGTTTGTTTAAGTATATGCACTTATACTATCTAAATCTCGGTGCATGTATGCGGACTAGCTTTTTAGTTGAAGTACGTATTTATACTCTATATATCAAAAGCGAAAGAATTAAGTATGTGTTTATACTACGTATATAGGATACACGTCAAACATATATATACCCAACCAACCGTCAATCGTATACATCAAATCAAAAGCAAAAAATTGAAAACCTTATCC
>JADLZL010004451.1:0-131260 GCA_015844335.1 Chrysopogon serrulatus | reverse complement strand
TTGGAAGGGCTGTTTGGCTGTTTGGGATGAACCCTAACTTTAGGCTACCAAATGCTTAAGCCTTATTCCTCCAGTAAGTTGTGATAGACTTGTTCACCAGAAATAAGAAAGTAGGTCAGATTATTCTGTCTTTTCATTTAGTTCACACTGGAAAAGGATGCATAAAATATAGATTCAGAGAGAAGTTGAGAAGACCAAAACCCCTTCCATTTGCCTTAGAGAATGAACTTGGTGACGCTAAATTGTAAATTACCATGGCTTTTGAGGCTGGTAGAAATTATGCGTGCATGTTATTATTTATAGCAAGGTTGGATGAACATGACACAGCTTGGCTGGGCTGTTCTCAAATGTTTTTTTGACATTTAGTTGGGAAAATAGTATGTATATATCATCTATAAATGTTATTAAGTCACCATACTAAAATTTGGTGGAGTTCTCAAGTCTTTGAAGGATATGAAGACAAAGAGATGCAATCTCATCCTCATCTGAGACAGATTTAGCATGACCAAAACATTCTGTCTAGCAGTACATCTGTTTAACCTTTTCTGAGCAGGGGTGCAGAATTGTATGTCTGAGAAACTGTTATCTTGTTGTATGTTTAGTATCTCATGTGCTTATTCTGTAGGACAGTGGGAAGAATTGGAGATGGAGGAAGATGGCGTGTAGGGTATGTCAATTTCTCTCTTCTAACATGCCATGCCATGAAAATTACTTCCATGATCCATCATGTGGACTTAGGATACTACCCTGCTGCCTGGAAACATTTCAGCAGCCAAGGTACTTAGGCAGGCTAGTCTCTAGGTAGAGAGCCTGCTTGCCTAGGGCCATCTGTTTTTTTAAAACATTGTGCAGCATTCATTTTATGTGCAGTTTCCATTTGGTAGTCACTAGTCAGATGTGTTTAGAATGATTATATGTGTAATTATGCCTTTGTTTCCTCATGGATGACAAAGTGCGGTTTTCTAATGGGCCACAGCTTGTGTTGGAGAATTCGTATTATCTCACTAGTCATGGCTTTATTTGGTACGTAGTTTGAGGCATAATTTGCTTTAATAATTTAAACACAAAATCTTCAAGGTTGAATCCTAACTTTGAATTTTGAAATTACAATGAATAGTTTTATGAACCATGGGGACACGTCTGGGATCTTGAACCTTTGTAAAAAGGGATCAATGCCGGAATTGGTATGCAAGGGTAATTGTGTTGCTTGTTAAATTTAGTTTTGAAAAGAAAAGTGTGACAGAGTAGCAGACTCAGTACCTACTAATTATTATATATAGTTGGAATATTTGTGTACTGTGTTTACTCAATGTTGTGTGGATGAAGTGCTAGCATTGGTTACATATTTGTCTCTAAAAAAGAAGCGTTGGTGTATTTCGAATATGCACAAAGATGCTATGATCCATTATATATATATATTCCTCGCTGGTATTTGATTGTTTCCATTTCTTTTTATTCAGAGATGCGTCCAGTTAAGCACTGGCGGGATCCGTTGGGAATGAAGTACTCGACGCGCATTTTCCTTGTTTCTGGGACAGCAATCACTTTATTTGTATGCTACAAACAATCGCTTTAATGTATGCTAGAAAGCACTCGAGTACACTTCGATCGTTGTGTATCGTTATCATTAACTACTAGTCTGCTCTAGCGAACAAAGTAGGCCGTGTTATGAAGGTTGTTACAATCTGCCAGTGGCCTTATTTTATGCTATCGCTGTTTGATATTTTGTGGCTGTTTTGTTTCTCTAAATATTTAGAAATACTTCTTGCTTAAGACAGATATAAATTGAAATTAATTCTTTTGCTAGTTTGCTAAATTTCCTAATATGACTACCAATCAAACTAGCCGACTCATGTGCAGCCTCTCAACTCAAGGTTAGCTTGGGTGATTTAGGCTTTTAAGTTCTATTTTTTATTTCTTGCGTCATCATCATATATAGAATAGAATCATATCATCATCATCATATCAATAAAGATTAATACAGTTGTAGATGTACGGCTGTAAGTTACTGTTACCCTGTAGCAACGTTTTCCCGCCCTTGATTTGCTGGTGCCCATTACCTGCGACCGTTCGATCTCCTTCGCGTTTCCTCCGACTGATAAACAGAGGCCAGCCATTCGATCTCCTTCAAGGCGTTTCCTCCGACCGATAAACAGAGGCCTCAAGGAAAAACGCTTTTCTCACCTCCCGACGCTCCTCTTCTGCTCCTCACACGTCCGTCGCTCAGGAGATTTAACTTTTTACCATCATAATGAATGGTGCCTCCTCAAATATCACTTTAAGGGTTGCCGATACAACATTGCCACGGGAAGGAGAAGTGATACGTAAATACCATATCTGCTGACATGACACGTCAATGTCACACTCCAGGTCAGATCCTAGTCAGCAGCTTGTGGAAAAAGAAGACGGCTGCCCCTGTACCTACCGCCATGGCCGCGTGGAGGAGCCTCGCCACCAGTCTGTCCCGCCCAGTATGGTCTCGCCATGACCGCGCTCCCTCCCCCTCCCGTGCCACTGCAGACCGCGTCGCACCGTCACTTCACCACTGGCCCACCCCGACACGGACGCCTTGTACGCCGCCACCATGTTCTCCCGTGTCGGAGATGGTCTCGAATAGGGTGGCGTCGGCTGCCGCATCCGTTCCCACGCCGCCGGTGCCGTATCCCGGGGAGGTCGTTGTCGCCGCGGCTGAATCATTTCCTCCCGTCGCGGCCCTGCAGCACCCTCCTGGACGCCGTGCAATACTTCACCGGGCTCAACCGCAGCTGGGCGGTGCTTGAACGCCCATGGCGGCGCGGGACGACGGGGAGCAGCTGCAGCAGTTCCCGTCGGCCAGCAGTGCCCGTTCGTGGCTTGGAAGTTGGAACTGGATTTCTCTTCTATTCGTTGAAGCAAGCAACGAGCAATGACGCAACACTGAAGCAATGCAGGCAACATGGATTAGATGAAGAAATCTAGCAAAGTTGAAAGCAAGCAAGAAACGCAGATCGCAGGTGGCGGTGACACCGGGCGGCCCGTGCCCGATCTCGCAGCGGCGGCCTTGGGCACGCGTTGTTGCAGAAGTCCGCCGACGCAGAAGCTGACGCCAGCGGCCTCTCGTCCGTCGCGACCATGGGCCACGCCAGACGCAGATTCAACAGCGGTAGGGGCCGCGCCCGGACGTCGGACAGCGCCGCGTCCGGACGGCGTCGTCAGCGCCCTTCTCCTCCCTTCTCCCGCCCTCGCCCCGCCGCCAGCCACCGCCCGCCGCCGCCGGCGCTCAGGGTTCGCCAGAGCTCCGGCGAGCTAGGGCCGCGACCCTAGCTCGCCGGAGCTCACGGCGGCGAACCCCCTGCGCCGGCGCGCGCCTGCTTTCCGCTCTCCCGCCACCGCCTTCTCTCCAGCCCGGCGAGCTCGCCCCCCGCCTAGGCCTGGCCCACCGCCCCGTGGGGGATTGCTCCCCCAGGTATCCTCAGCCCGAGGGCCTGGGCCGAGCGGTCGGCAAAGGCCCAGCCCGAAGACCATGCCGAGCGCTACCACAGACCGTGGAGTAAGGCGCAAGACTCGGCATGCGTATATGATTCGCCTAGATCATCGGGCGTCGCCTTCCTTGAACCTAGGATTTCCCCGGGTCGGCCGGGTCGTGTGTGCCGATCAGGGAAAGCAAGATTAGATTGATCTTGTAACCCCGCCCCGACTATATAAGGCGGGGCGGGGACCCCCTCCAAAAACATTGTTCCCGATCATAATCCACAACCGTAACACGTGACTAGGGTTTTACGTCACCTCGACGGCCCGAACCTGCTAAACCCGTGTCTCGTGTTACTTTCTTGCTCTTGATCTCGCGCACCTCACCACCCTCGATCTCATCTACTACCTCGGGCACCCCCAAGGTAGGCCGCCGACCAGATATCGCCGACACCGGCGGCGCCCAGTAGGGGTGTGCGTTCAGATCCGTCGGCGAGCAAGATGGTTACTCCTTCCACCGTCGCTCTCTCCGCCGCGTCGGGCATGACCTTCACCGTCGGATCCATCACGTGGACCGTCGCCGAGCACGATGGCGGGAGAACGGCCAACCCCGGATCCCATCCGATGGAACCGGCATGCGTCGGCCCCGGCCGACTGCAGCCGACGCCTCCAAGCGAGGCCACGGCGATCCTCCCCCTGAGGGCGACGCAGCGCCCCCGTCGGGAGAGGAACCCCGTCAACTCCGACGACCTGATTGAGCTCATCGACCGGGTCGGTGGAGGCATACGCGAGTGCGACGAACTCGCCGAAAAACACGCCGCAGTAACTTCAGCGAGCACCCACCCGCCGGGATCGGGATGGCAACCCGCCGCCGCCGGCACCACGCCGATCCGACCACCCGCCGCCGAGGCCATCGGCCATCCCGGTGAGGCCCACTGACCCTGACGTCCCATCGCAGCTAGCGGACGACCCACCCGGATTTGGGCCCCGGTGGTTCTGGGAGATTTCCTCCGGCACCCAAACCACTCGGCGGGACGCCATCGCAGATATCCCCGAGGAACAGATCTACAACCATGGTGGCATCACCCCGACCGCAAGGTCCCGCTGGTACCCACCAGAAGTAGCACGGCGACAACTCGTCCAACCATCACCGGCCGACACCCCATCGCCGACCGTTAACATGGTACAGCTCCACCGGGCTGGAGGACGACGAGTCACTCCACACCATCCCGGAGGAGCAGCCCGGTTCCGACTCCGATGCCTCCCCGCATCCGATCTAGATACATCAATCGTTGTCGGTGGGCCGGAACCCTCCAAATAAATTACACCCTCCCGGTATACCCGGCGCAGATCTTCATGCTCCGAGCGGTCTCGCCGGACGAGGACCCACCGGCCGACGAGACAGATGGACATCGCGCCGACCGCGAGGCGCGCAACGCCGATCGAGCCGAACGCCGTGTGGCTTACGAGGAACAGGAGCAGCGCCTCCTCCGAGATGCGGCCGGCCCGGGCGTCACCTCTACAGAACCTGGGCGGACGAGTTTGTCTACATCGACGAACAAATCGTAGCGCCAACCCCCCGAAGCGCCAACCTGTGCCGCCGCCAACGAACTCGAGGCACTCGCCCCGACCCCTCGTAAACCGGGCTAAAGCTTTTATCAAGGCTGCTCAAGTGCAGGTGAACAGGCTACGGGAGATGCCGTCCGGATCCTCCACCTCCGGGTCAAGCCGCCATCGATCGGGAAGATCCCGACGGTCCCGCCGATCGCACAATGACGGGGAGGTAGCGCAACCGCGGCAGAACGGAGGCGGCAACAACCCGCCAGACCCGTCCATCAACCAGCCGCCCGCCGACGCCCGCGCGTTCATCAATGCTGGACGTGATGCCCGCGCCATCATCGACGCCAGGCGAGCGGACGCCTACAACGCCGAGATGGAGCGCCGCCGTCGCTTCGACGCCGAGCACGGGGCTCCGACCGCAACGGCGCCCGGTGATCGAGGGCCCCAAGCCCCTCTCGGCACGGCCGCGGTCTCATCGGTGGCCGAGTCACTTCCGGATCCCCGAACAGTGGAGCCCTACGACGGCAAGGCTAACCCCCCGAGCAAAGGGCTCCAAACGTACGCCGTAGCGATCGCCGCCCAGGGGGGGAACGGAAGACACGATGGCAAACTACTTGCCTGTCATGCTGGCCTCCCCAGCCCCGAATCGTTCACGTGGATTGGAAGAGAACTCCATCGACAACCGGGCACAGCTCCGGAAGCTCTTCGTGGACAACTACATGGCCACGTGTGACGCTAAGCCACGCGCCACGATCTCGAAAGGTTGGCGCAACGTCCCCAACGAGACGCCCCAAGCATACATTCGCCGCTTCTCCACGCCGCGCACTGCCGCCAACGCCAATGACACCGACGCCATCACGGCCTTCATCCGAGGCCTTACATACAGCAACTCCCCGCGCGAAAAGCTCCACGTAAAACGCCCGAAACAATCGGCGAGCCGATGAAGACCGCCGACGCCACGCATTGGGAGAGGAGGCCGAAGGGCACCACGAGACCTCTCGCCGCAGGGAAGAGGCCCATGCCCCCTCCTCCGCCGCCAGAGCTCCTCGCCCAACGATCGCAACACCGACCAGAGGGATCGAAGGCCGGATCATCGCCACGACAACCGCGACCGCCGGACCGATACCGAGGACGCCGGCCCGACGTGAACAACGCCAAGTCACGGGTCAAGCGAAACCTCGACGCCGAAGTTCGACAAAGTCCTGGATCAGCCGTGTGCCCGATCCACAAGAACGCGACGCACACCATGCGCCAATGCTACGGGCTCGGCAAAGTTTTCCCGAAGAAGACATGAAGCGCCAACGCCGCCGTGACGACGACAAAAACGGCGGCGACAAAGAAGATGACCCGAAACTGCACGGTACTTCATACCAAACACCATCCAAGAGCGTGGCCACGATCCGCGGTGGGCCACACGCAATGGAGAGCAAGAGGAGCAAGAAGCCGACCGCCAGAGGGTCATGGCGGTCTCCGACGAGAAAACCATCGCCGACCCTCGCGTTCCCGCCATGGTCCGACCAGCCCATCACCTTCAAAGCAGGAGGACCAGTGGTCGGACATACCATACCCCCAAGGCCGGTCCTCGACCCAGTGATCGGCAACGCCCACTTCAAGCGTGTCCTCATCGACGGCGGGAGCTCCTTGAACATACTCTTCCCAAAGTCGCTCCGGAACTCGGCATCCCGAAAGAGGCCCTACAAACCCGGCCGAATCTCCGCTCGGGGCATCATCCCTGACAAGCCATCGGAGCCGCTCGGCCAAGTGACCCTCGCCAAGACAGTTCGGCACCCCAGGCCGGTTCCGTAAGGAAAACCTCGCTGTTCTACGTCCGCAGACTTCGACACGGCCCATCATGCCATACCGGGGCCTGCCCCGCACAAGTTTATGGCGGTCCCTCACTACGCCTACCTCGTGATGAAGATGCCGCCCTCCCGGTGGTGTGCTCACCCTCCGCGCCGACCCGAGGAACGCCCACGCCTGCGAGCAAGAAAACTACATCATCAACGAGACCGCCGGCCTCGGCCGCCAAGATGCAAGCGTGCCTCGCCGACTCCAAAGAAGTGCCGCCGGAAGACCGGAGATCCCGGTCAATGAACCACCGCGCCCTCCATCAAGAACAAGGAGACCAAGGTCATCGACTTGGGCACGGGTGACCCCTCCAAGGTCACTCGGATCGGCGCCAACCTCGACCCCAAATAGGAAGACGCGTCGTCGCCTTCCTCCGGGACAACGTGGACGTGTTCGCATGGAAACCTCATGGACATGCCCGAGTACCGAGGAAGTATGCCGAGCACGCCTCGGTCTCATCCTCCGCCAAGCCGGTCAAGCGAAGCTCCGCCGATTCGCGCCGGACAAGAAAGAGGCTATTAGGGTAGAAATCAACCGGCTCTTAGCCGGGTTTTATCAAAGAAGTGTATCACGCCGAGTGGCCGGCAAACCCAGCCCCTCGTCCGCAAAAAGCAATAAAGAATGGCGAATGTGCGTTGATTACACCGATCTTAACAAACACGCCCTAAAGACCCGCTTCACTCTCCCTCGCATCGACGAGGTCGTAGATTCCACCGCCGGCCGCGAACTCCTCTCGTTTTCGATCGCTATTCCGGGTATCACCAGACGCCTTTAAAGGAGTCCGACCAGTCAAAACGGCCTTCATAACTCCATTCGGGCGCCTATTGCTACACGACGATGTCCTTCGGCCTAAAGAATGCCGGGGCGACGTACCAAATGACAATTCAAGCATGCCCGAAGGATCGATAGGCGTCAACGTCGAGGCCTACGCCGACGACGTTGTGGTAAAATCTAAAACCGCCGATAGCTTAATCGCCGACCTTGACCAAACATTCAAAAGTCTCCGAGTGTATCGATGGAAACTCAATCCAAACAAGTGCATTTTCGAGCTTCCTCGGGAATCCTGCTCGGGAATACGGCCAGCCAGCCACGGTATCGAACCAAACCCCGAGAAGGTGTCGGCCATAACCAAGATGTTGCCGCCAACCAATATCAAGGAAGTACAGAAGCTCGCCGGCCGCTTGGCAGCCCTAAGTCGATACATCTCCAAGCTAGGAGAGAGGGCCATGCCTTTCTTCCGCTTACTCCGAAGCGTCCGACAAGTTTGTTTGGACTCCGGAAGTCGACGAGGCATTCAAGGAGCTCAAGGTTTTCTTGACGACGCCCCCCTTAACTTAACGGCTCCGCTACCCGGCGAGGATCTCCTCCTTTACATCGCAAAGAACGAATCGGGTGGTCTCCACAAATGGTCGCCGTCGAAGCGTGACGAACCCGGCATGCATTCAAGGTGCAGCGCCCGGTCTACTACATAAGCGAGGTCCCGAACGAGTCCAAAACTCGTTACCCGCAAATACAAGCTCATCTACGCCGGCCCCACCGACATCACGTAAAGTAAATCACTATTTCCAGTCCTCACAAGGTGACGGTGGTGTCCCATTACCCGATCGGCGACATCATAAAGAACAAGGAGGTCGACGGGAGAGTCGCCAAATGGGCGCTTGAAATCGGCGCATACACCGTCGAATACGCGAGCCGCCAGACGATAAAGTCCCAGCGCCGCCGACTTCATCGCCGAGTGGACGGACATGCAGAACCAGCCCCCACCTCGAGCACCCCCAAAGACTGAAGATGTACTTTGACGGTGCGCTAAATGTGAGCGGTGCTGGTGCGGGGTCGCTTTTGTATCTCCAAGCGGCGAAGAACTCCGATACGCCTTGAGAATACATTTCAAGGCATCTAACAACGCCGCCGAGTACGAAGCCGCCATTCACGGCATCAAGATTGCTATATCCCCGGGGATCAAACGCCTGAAATCTTCGGCGACTCGGGCGCTGGTCGTCAACCAGCAAACAAAGACCGGTCTTGCACCAACGAGAAAATGGACGCCACCGCTTCGGAAATCCGAAACTCGAGAACAAATTCTACGGCATTGAGTTCCACCACATCGTTCGAAGAAAAAAACTCGAGGGCCGACGGCTCTCCAAGTTAGGCTCTACACGAGCAGCCATTCCGCCAGCGTATTTGCGCACGACCTCCTCGACACCATCTATCGGCCAAGACGGAGCGGCGCCCAACCCGACCACATCATGAGAAGGCAGTCGCACTCGCCAAGGCCACCGACGCCGAAGACCGGCGCCCCCGCTTCATCGATACCTCACCAACTCGAGGTCCCGGGCCGACAAAACCGAGACAGAAAGCCTCGATACGGGCGGAGCAAGCACTACGCCCCGGTAGAGGGCTCGGCCGATGCGCCGAAACGCTAACGCTAACGCTCTCAGCAGGCGTTCTCGCAGCCCGAAGGCTTGAAGATACTAAAGGAAATACATGCCGGACTCGTGGGAAGCCATTGCGCCTCTCGGAACCTGGTCGGCAGAGCCTTCCGAGCTGGATTTTATCGCCGACCGCCGTAGCCGACGCAGAACACCCGTACGACATTGCGAGGGATGCCGCTTCGCCAAGCAGCCTCACCGCCGCCCACGCCTAATGACGATCCCGTCACCGGCCGCTCGCAGCCTGGGGACTCGACCGCATCGGCCCCTTCGAGCCGCACCAGGCAATTTTAAATACGCATCGGTCGCCATCGACAAGTTCTCTAAGTGGATTGAGTATAAACCACTCGCCACCGACAAGCAAGAAGGCCGCCGAGTTCTTTGAGGAAATCGTTCACCGCTTTGGCATCCCGAACAAAGATCATCATCGACCTCGGGTCAAACTTCACGGGAACGAAGTTCGGGAGTTTTGTGAAGAGCGCCCATCTTGGTCAAATATGTCTCCGTTGCGCACCCACGTGCCAACGCCGTGCCGAAAGCGCAAATGGAATGATCCCGGGCACTTAAAAAGCGCCTGTACTGGAAGGACGACAAGCACCCGGAAGGTGGTCAAGGAACTTCCACCGCCAGCCCAGGGATCTGGCGACGCAGACTCGCCGGAGTACTGGGGGTTTCCCCCTACTACATGGTATACGGGTCGGAAGCCGTCTTGCCCGAGGACGTCGCCTTCCGCTCACCAAGAGTGGAAAACTACTCCGAGGAAATCTCCGACCAAGCGCGCGCCGACGACGTCGACCGCGCAGAAGAAGAGCGCCTAGCCGCCTGCATCCGATCGGCAAAGTACCTAGAGGGCGTCCGTCGCTATTACGACCGCAACGTCCGGAGCGCCCCTTCGCGGTCGGGCGATCCGGTCTTACGCCGCCGCACGAGCTCCGCAGGCATGCATAAGCTCTCCTCCCCCCGGGATGGTCCCTTCATCGTCAAGGAGGTCACCCGACCCGTGGTCCTATAGGCCGGTGGAGTCGACGGGCGCGATATCCCAAACTCCCGGCACGCCGAGCACCTAATACGTTTTTACGCCCGATAAGTCAAGATGAATAAAGATATGTACTCTGTTTCCCTTTGTAATCTAAATATATATATGATTTGATGTCTTTTTTGTCTTGTCTCTTTTTCTCCTCGTGCATTCATTTTTCACATGTGCTATCCACGCACTATGCGCCAATAAGACCGCCAGTACGCACTTTAACTCAAACCGATCGGAGCAACCCTGTCACTGGTCCAAACCTACACGTGCTAGCAGCCCAGCGCTCTGCGTTATGGAAGGGCCAGCAGCGGTTCCCAGGGGCCCTGGTACCCTCTACGCGCAATACAAGGAACATACCCTTAGCGCTATGAGATACTAGGAAACTTGGGCCGATCCGGCAAGACGACAAAGTCACACACTGCAGGGCATCACGGCAAACAAATTACATATACAACAAAAGTGATATTAACATCATTTACAGACAGCGCCCCCAAGCGCAATACATAAAGTTAATCCTAACTAGGGCGCATCTGCCTCAGCATCGCCGAACAGGTCCAGGTCCTCTACTACCTTGACGGCGGCATCGGAGGACTCGGCGCTCAGCTTCTCCCGGCCGGCAACCGACGTGGTCCGGCAAAAACCCGCCTCGACCGGGACAACTCCACCCGGGATAGTGCGACCGACCAGAGCCAGCGCATGCCGCAAAGGCCAGCGCAGGTCGCTCCATGAACAAACACCCGTGTTTGTTGTAGGACGGTTCTGCACCGCACCAGAAACGCGAGACCGAAGGGTAGCGTTCCCCGAGCACGCCCCGGTCGTAGCCCTCTCCGTCCGGATCGACGAGATTCAGCAAGCGGGTCGAGGACGATGGTGTCTTCCATCCGCTCCTCGGCGGCTGCAAGACGCCGTTTCAAGTCCGCCCGCGCCGCCGTCGCGTTCTCCCGCACAACCGCAGAACAAATGGTAAGAACCCGACAAGCCCGACAAAGTAAAATACAAAGAAAAGGTAACGACACTTACGCCAGGCCTCGGACCGGGCTGCCTCCGCCGACCGGGTAGCCTTGGCCGCCTCACGGGTTAGCTCCTCTACGAAGCCGCCGAGATCGCTGCAGCTCGCCTTCAAGAGCTGCAGGCCGAACACAAGTCGACGTAATACACAAGAGCGCCGAAAGGAAGGTAGGGGAAAACATACCGGCCACCCGCGCCGCAGTGTTTGCCCGCGCCCTTCCCGATCACTGGCAGCGGCCGCTTCCACGAGCCGAGCGTTCTCACGCTCCAGCTCTTCCACTGCCGGCCGCAGCGATTAAGTTGCCCTCTCGAATCGGCCTTCAGTGCGCTCGAAAGCAGGCCGACCGACTCCGCCAAGCCGGTCTTCTCACGCAGAAGCCGCCGTTGTCGGCCTTCATCTTCTCGTAGGCGGCCGCCGATCGCTCCGCCAAGGGCCACGCGTCTCGGCGGCACGGGCCAGCTCCTACATGCATATTAGGCATAAGCTCTACGCAACACTATCAAACGAACAATATGATTACTTACCAGAGCTCGGCTTGAGCAGCCTCGAGATCGGACGTCGATTACGGTATTCACCGACCAGCGATCTCGCCGTCCACCACCTCCACCCGCTCACCCCCGGTCGATGTAGAAACGTGCGGCAAAAGCAGCGCAGGCTCCTCGCGACGAGCACTTCCCGTACCACCTCCCCGGCCTGGCTCGCCTGCCACCGGTCTCCGCCCGTGGGCGCCACCTTTGTCGGGCGACGGCGGGACGGGCACTGAGCAGAGCAGCCGAGCGCCCTCGCCGGCCGGCCGGCCGAACAAAGGCCGCAGCCTCCGCCGCCCGAGCAGGGCTGGGATCTGAGCCCCCACCAGCCCCCAGATGGCTGGTCGCGAATCACCCCGATCGGCCGCGACGGGGTGGGCCGCCTTCGACGACCAGTGTCATCCTCTCCCCGCACGGCCGGATCTTCCTCCACGGATCACCGCGATGCACACTCCTAAGCCAAACCCGACAACACCAGAACAAAAAGAAACGAGTTGGTACTTTACAGGTCGGATCGGGCGGTGCCGCCGCGCTGAAACGCCGGGCCTCCGTGCTGCGCCCCGCCTCGGCCGGTCGGGTCGGGCGGCACCGATGGCCGCCGGCCGCTTTGGCGGCGCCCCCGGCCGGCATTTTCTCAAACACCGGCCGCGCAGAGTCGCCAAATTTCGACGCCGACCGACGCCGGACGCTGCTCATCCAACGCCTCCGTGTCCTCCTCGGTCTTCGCCATCCGAGAGGATGACGGCTCGCTTCCCCGCCCCCGCTCCTCCCGCTGATTCGAACAGACGAGGCAGGGGGCACGGTCTCCTTCTTGCGCCTCTTCGGCGAAGGCGCCCTCCGAGCCACCCTTCGCCGATGGGCCCTTGGCTCGACGCTTGGGGACTGCCTTCTCGGCCGCCCCTCGTTCGCTCAAAGGTCCTCCGCGATCTTGCGGATTTCCTCCATCGGCCGCCGACGGTCTACACCCACCGGCCAGTGTCGTCGTCGGGCACATCCGACACATAAACGGCTCGATCCCCGCATAAACGGCGGGTTGAGCAAATCGGCCAATCACACACATAATACTATAACAAAGCGTAAACTCACCGGCCGGCCGCGGGATTGCCCAGTCGTAGGGCTTCGCATACCCGAGCTCCTCACTGGGTACCTCCGACGAAAAAACGGCGTGAGCCGCCGAAAGAGAACCTCCTTAGAGATTGCCTCCTGCCTCACGCGTCGGGTCATTATCCCCGAGTACTGCATTACCCGGGTGCTCGCGCTCCTTGCATGGTCGGATGCGCCGCAAAGACGGCCGATAGCCACCGCCACCCCCGTCGGTTCATGGGGCGGATGATGCCGAAAGCAGCCTCCTCCACCGCACCATGTCGGCAGATGACGGCCGCCGACCAGCTTGGCGTTGACGCTCCACCACTGCTCACCTCATTGATATCCGTGGAGCGGGGTTGCCGATGACGAACCATTGGGTGTTCCACCCCTTGATGGAAGAGCCGAGGGCAGCCAAGGTACTGGTTCCTCATCCCGTCCCCGAAGACAGAGATAGAGGCCACCGACTACCTTGGGTGAGCCGGCTCCAGAAACGCCTCAAGGCGTAAGAGATGGCGAAAGAGATTGAAGTGGGGAGGAATGCCGAGAAAAGCCTCGCAAAAAATGGATGAAAACAAAAGATGAAGAATGGAATTGGGGTGGAGATGAATGAGGCGGATCTTGTAGTAGGCAAGGAGCTTCCGGAGGAAGGGGGTGCGCCGGCAGCCCGAACCCGCGGGCGGAAATAATCCGCAAACACAACGAGCTCGTTGTCGTTCGCCGGGGTGGGGAATGACTCCCCCACGGTGGGCGCCAGCCGCGCCTGCCGGGCAGCACTGTCAAAGACGAAGCTCGTCGAGGACCGCCCGCGTGCAGGTCCGACGTAGCCCACTCCATTTCCGCGTTGGGCGGACCCCCGCGCCTGGATCTCCGCCCGTGACCGACGCGCCGCCGCCGCCGCCGAGCCACGCTTTTTGCCCCTTGCCGCCGGCCATTTCGGATCTAGTTTTCGGATTGGGAGCGCCGGTGATGTGGGAGAGAAAGGTTGGTTGTGCAGGGAAGGCGAAGAGGCAGCCGGGTTTGCGAGGCGCCGAGAGGAAGGCAAAGAGTGTGACCGAAAGGCCATGCCCGGTCTTTTAATTGGATCTCAGGATACGGTGTCGGGCGCCAAGGCCAAGCTGCCGCTTTCGCCTTCCTTCCGTGGGAAACCGCGCCCAAGCCGCTCCGTGGTTATCCGCCGGGAGCCGGACCGCGCGCGATGTTTCCCGAAGGATGCTAGGCCCAATGGGCGGCCCACCAAGCTCGACCGCTGGTCGCAGGCCCCACACCCGACGAAAACCAAAGTTTGGGCCCTAGAAGATGACAAGGCGCCTCGGGACTGCATACCAAGATTCAACAAACTCATACTTTGACAAATTTGATCCCCGGCACCCGCCTCATGCCTCGCCTACTACCAGTCCTCGGGGACTACGTGGTACACGTCGCCGGAAGCGACCCGACGTGGTACACGGACCCGTATGCCGGGAGATCTTTCTTTTTTTTTTTCTCTTGAGCAGCTCGCGTCTCCCCGGCAAGTGGGACCTCCTGCCTTCCTCTCAACCGCAGCGACATTTGTGTGTTCCACGGCGCAGATTCCGCCTCCCTCCAAAGACCGTACCGGTCGGCCTCGACGACGCCGACCGCCACGACTGGCCGGATCCGTTGATCGACTTTCGCACCGCCCGAACACCGGGTCGGAAGAACCGCCGGCACCGAGGAAGACGCCGAATGGTTCCCAACCTTGGGTTGAGACACGCAAGCTGCTCGGGGACTAGCCGTGGGGATTGCTCCCCGGTATCCTCACCGAGGGCTCGGGCCGAGCGGTCGGCAAAGGCCCAGCCCGAGAAGACCATGCCGAGCGCTACCGTAAGACCGTGGAGTAAGGCGCAAGACTCGGCATGCAGATATGATTCGCCTAGATCATCGGGCGATCGCTTCCTTGAACCTAGGATTTCCTGGTCGGTCGGGTCAGTGCCGATCGTGAAAGCAAGATTAGATTGATCTTGTAACCCCGCCCCGACTATATAAGGCGGGCGGACCCCCTCCAAAAACAGATTGTTCCCCGATCATAATCCACAACCAGAACACAGACTAGGGTTTTACGCCACCTCGACGGCCCGAACCTGTCTAAACCCGTGTCTCGTGTTACTTTCTTGCTCTTGATCTCGCAAGACCTCACCACCCCTCGATCTCATCTACTACCTCGGCACCCCCAAGGTAGGCTGCCGACCAGATATCGCCGACACCGGCTGGCCCCCGCCGCCCGCCCCTAAACCGCCCGCCGGCAGCCCCACCCTGGCTTCCCTTCCTCCCCCGGCCGGCCATTCTATAGTTCACCGGAATTGAGAAGAAGGGGTGGAGCTCGCCGGAGGAGGAGGAGTTCCGCCTACCCGGCGCCGCCGTCCGGAGAGGAAGAGGGAGAGGGAGCACTGCTGGGGAGAGGCGGAGGTCGCCGCCGAGAGGAGCGCTGGCGCGGGAGGAGCCGCTCGTCGTGGGGGAGGAGCGCTGGCGCGGGCGCGAAGCTGCTGTCCGCGGCCCGTCCGGACGCTCTTATGGGAATCATTACCGATTCAACAAAGAAAGACCGTAAGCAGCAGATCCAAGAGTGTTCTATCATATAATTCCTCCTCGTCCCGGCGCAAGAGGCGGTGAAGGACTGGGACGGCGCAGCTGATCTCGACAATGACGCGAGGAACCCTGACGGCGGCACGGTAGGGCCGAGCATCATGGCGCTGCAAACATGTGGCGGCGACGCACGAGGCGTAGGACAGCGGGAGCACCGCGGCAGCCTTGGCAGAGCGAGCAAAGAAGAAAGACGAGGAAGGAGATGAGAGGCCGCCACGTTCTCCGCCTCCTAAATCACCACCCACCCACCCCCCCCCCCCCCAACACCCTCTCCCCTTGTCCCGCTTCTCGCCACCACGCACCATTGTCGCCCATGGCCGAAGCTCAAGCTAGGAAAGGACAGAGGAAGAAGAAACCGATGAGGGCAAAAATGTCATTTCATGTGGCGGGTCCATGCTGTCAGGTCACGTTGGCGTGCCATGTCAGCGAGAATGGTAAGAATGTAGCAAATATTCATCTATGATGACAAATATGTATGTACAATGTACAATTGTAAAAGTGCTATCTGAGGAGTGGTCATCCGTTATAATACTAAAAGTTAAATATCCCCCGTCGCTCCTACACCGTTGAGTGCCACTCCCTACCGTCCAGCGCCGCCATCGGAGAAGTTGTGCTGCCCGCCGTCGTCCGAGCTGCCACTCCCCCTCCCAGAGGTCGTGATGCCACCATTGGGCACAGCGCTGTCGTCGACGCAGCCATGCCGTAGGTCCGTCCTCTCGCCTCGACTTCATGACACGCCCCCTCCTCCCAAAGATCGTGGCTCTACCCCTCCCTGGTCTTGCCTCTGTTCGGCCCACGTTGCCGTGTCAGCACGGGAGCCCCGGCGTGGCCGAACCCTAGCAGCGTAGCCTGGCACCATCACGCCCACGCCGGTCTCCCCTAGCCAACAGAGCAGTACGATTTTGCATGATTCTTCTCCCTTTTATTTTTTATTTATAAGAATCTTACTTCCTCATCTACAGTGTCTTCAGATCACTACCTAGGGTACAATGCAGGACGAGCAGGCAGATGACAGGATTGTTGTTCTCTCTGTTACCCTAGGGCTAAGGTCTTCACCAGTACTCCCTCCCCTTTTCTCCCAAGGCCAAAGCCCCTCATTTGTTAATCTCAAGCACAGGGGATGCGTTGTTACCTTTACTGACCATTCTCTGCTTATTTCCCCCCAATGGCTTTGATCTGTTAACGTCAAAGCAGAATCGGACTGTCAGGAGTTTATGTTTTGCTATCATATAGGTTCTGTTTGTATGATCCTGTCATAACCTCATTCTGCTTTCGGGGGAAAAAATAGGTGGACCCATCCATATGTACATAGCATTATTCATATAATCTTTACATGACTTCTATTATGGTTTACAGTTTTGTAATTTCGTTACAATCATACATGCCTTCCTCTACTGAATTAAACTAGATTAAAACTGATATTCAAAACTGTAGAACTTGATGGCCATTGGCATAGGAAGTGAATAGAATATGATACTTTTATCTAATACAAAATTTAGTTTTAATTGTTATGGATTTAATCCTAAGTGAGTATTCAAAGTGAGTATTCACAATTTCACTCTGTCTACTCCAGATGCACATTTGTCCTTTCTCCTGCCTACCTGATATTTACATTATTTTTTTTTATAAAACGTACCTGCATTACTGGATAAGGAAAACAAGTACATACGCGTACAAATACAGATCCGGATGAGGAGGATACATGGACAGCTATCCCACCCAACTTACACATAGGCCCCTAAAGAGTATAGATATTACAAAAAGGACCTAGGACCTAGTGCTTGTCGAAGCCACCAGAAGACTCCTTCGCCCACCGCCGCCGAGCCGATGCCAGCCGCCATCGACGATGAAGACGCCCTGGCCACCCCAGATCCGGAGGAGCCCCATCGCGCCAAGGCTTTGAAGAGAGCCGCAGTAGCCACCCGACTCGAAGGCTGGGATTGAAAAGACAAAGATAGAACATCGGCTGGGAATACACCCCGAGCACCTCCGATCCTGGAACGGAGCTCGCCGTCGACTCACGCCTCCGGAACCTCGAGCTCTTGTTGATATTTACAATGCAACCCAATATCATATTGAGCCTGCAGATGTACAGTGGATTGACCACTCTCTACCAGAGAAGATGGAAGACCCTGGAAGGCCCATCATTCCTATCTCCATAGGATGCCACAGCTTTCCAGAGGCTATCTGCGACTTCGGCGCAAGTGTCAACATCATGCCCAAGGTAATTTATGAGAAAATACTCCACCGCCTGCCCAAGGCGACGGAGAAGCAGACCGCGCCAACTCCTGTACAGGAACTCCGCATCGGGAGAACCACCTCCACGAGCTCGCCATCTTCGCCCGAACAGGCGTCGGCGGACGAGGAAGAGCACGAGAGGACTTATTCCACTGGCGCGACGCCGCCGCCATCGCCTCGCCGACGCCGCCGGCGGGACACCAACCCCTAGAAGACCTAGGACCTACTCTACACCGCCGGACGGAGAGCCGCCGTTCCCACACACATCCAAGGGCCAGGAGGCCGCCGGAGGCGCAGGGGAACGACGACCTCGCCGGCGGGAGAACACGTCGCCGCCCTGTCGCCTCTCTCAGCAATTGAACTAGCAATCCTAGAGTCCCAAAGGGCATCATCACCAGATTCCGTTGATATTTACATTATTAATAAAGATAAGAACTTATTTCTCCTATCCCAACAGCCCAACGGTCACATACTCCCTCCGTCCCTTTTTATTTGTCGCCGTGGGATGCGTGCCACAAGTTTGACTTGATTTATAGAAAATACGTACAATATTTATATCTCCAAATATTTTTGTTAAAAAACTAGATCCAAAGATCTTTCCAATGATACTAATTATGATACTAATCGATGATATTTATTATTTATTAAAATTGCCGGTATTTATATCTCAGGAAGCGAAGCGACAATTATTTAGGAAGTATCCATTACCATAGGCGGACCCAGGACCCGGTGACCCTGGACGCCTGCCCGCGCTCCGCTGCCACTGTCACCAATGTTGCACAGGCACACATGAACACAGAGATGCGAGTAGCAGCTTTTGTGACCTGACCGTCACCCTGTCCGATGTTGCACGGCCACACAGGCACACACGAAACAGCGATGCTACTGTCTTCGCTGCAGAGCGTTTTCAAACTCAGCGCTTGTTTAGTTTCATGTGAGTTTTTTGGACGGTTCCTGTAGCACTTCGTTTTTATTTGGTAAATATTGTCCAATCGTGGTCCAACTAGGTTCAAAAGATTCGTCTCGTGATTTACAACAAAACTATGTAATTATTTATTTTTTTATTTATATTTAATACTCTTTATATGCGGCAACAAATTTGTGAGAGGAGAGAGATTGTAAAGTCCTGTAGCACTTCGTTTGTTTGTGGTAAATATTGTCCAATCGTGGCCCAACTAGGCTCAAAAGATTCGTCTCGTGATTTACAACAAAACTATGTAATTAGTTATTTTTTTTATTTATATTTAATACTCTTTACATGCGGGTATAAATTGATGTGATGGAGAGAGAGTGAAAAAACTTGGAAGTTTGAGGGTAATCTAAACAAGGCCTCACTAAAAAACAGAAATACTACTTTACTAGAATAGTAGCACAAAAGCCTAGCCCGCAGAAGCTCATTAATTGAGTGAAAGCTGGTGTTTAAACAAGGGCACCAGTTCATATTGTGCACACGGCTATATATAGGTCAAATACACAATGAATTAAAGTAACGTACTTTCTTTGATTTTTAAGAACTATATTTGACTATTCGTCTTATTTAAAAATATTGTACATGTTATAAAATAAATAAATCATTATTAAAATATTTCTAATAATAATATAAATCATAATAAAATACATGATGTATATATCAAAAAAAATTGAATATGGCAAATAGTCAAATATAGTTATTAAAAGTTAAAGAAGGTAAGTTATTTACTAGTAAATATGTCGTGTGTTGCTACGGGTGAATAATAATATTTATATTTTAAAATTTATACTTTTATCTCCATCTTTGTTGTTTCCAACAAGGTTTTTTTTTCACTTGATTGGAAAATTATTTTTTATTATTAAATATGCCGTGGCATATACGTGGCAGATACGCACTCCCTCCGTCCCTATTTAGATGTCGCCGTGGGATGCGTGCCACAAATTTGATTTGATTTATAGAAAATATGTATAATATTTATATCTTCAAATAATTTTGTTAAAAAACTAGATCTAAAGATTTTTCCGATGATACTAATTATGATACTAATCGATGATATTTATTATTTATTAAAATTGCTAGCATTTGTGTCTCGGGAAGCGGCGACAAGTATTTAGGGACGGAGGGAGTAGAATAGAAAATAGTCCAACAATAAATACGTGATACAATATGTTAGAATAATTTATTCATCAATATAATGTTTGAACTATATATGAATATGAATCATTGTCCCAATTTGTAAAACCATTACATTATTAGACCTAAATTTTATTTCTCTATTTTTAATAGCTAATAATATTTCGATAGTGTTCCATGTGGTCTTGATAAGATCTGTTGTTCATATTGTACTTAGGATTTACTGTGTTCAATCAATCCCTTAGTTCCTCCACTGACCAAAACTCCTTTTTATCATGTGTTATTATGTTTATAAATAATTGATTTGTTCTGCATAGTAAGTTGGAGCATTAGTAAAAATGGCATGAGCCAAAGCATTAGTAAAGAAGGCCTGAGCCGAAGTGATTAAGATTCGCAAAAGACCGATAAATTTGACGAACCATTAAATATCTTGTCTGAAACCCAGTTCTCCTGGCTCTTCATGTTGTCAATGTGTCAAAAACGCTTTGGAGATCCTACTAGAACTTCCTTTGCTAAAAGTTCATTCTATCATGAAAAGCATATTATCCATTAGTAATGCAATCCAAGAGGTTTAGGTGAGCGCTTGGAACAAACTCTTGGAGATTCTTTTAACTTTTTGCTCATCATTCTCTCTTTAATGAACAACCACCTAGATCAAATTCGATAGTTCAGAATGGAGCATATCGGTGAAGTGCTCATAATTATACCATGTCTGCCTAAGTAGCATACCCTCTTGTGCAGGGTAGACCTTGGACAAAATTGAGAGAGGGCACACATCAGCAAACATGAGAAACTAACATATGTTTCTTTACTCAGCAGGTTCTTTGTAAATTATTTACAAAATTGCAATCAGCTATCAAAAATTGAGTGGTGGCATGCCCTCACTCAAATAACAAAGTTTGTCCCTGCTCTCTTGGTTGAACGTAGTCACGGCACTCCACTGGCTTTCACATTCTTCCTCTTGCCCTATGTGAGCAACAAAATCAAAATTACTCGTCTCCCTCCACACCGAAATATCAAAATCAAGATTGCTAGCTTCTGAATTCAACGACACATGCAACTCCGGATGAAATCATCCAAAGTATTTACAACTCATAAAAGCTGTCATAAATATACAAAGAGAAATTTCTGGGAGCAAGTAGAAAATTCAGGATAGCAAATAAGTACACCTTTTCTTTTGGTTATGAATCCTCTCCTCCATGCCATTGTTCCCCTCCCGCATCATAATCATATCATATTTGTCAAGAGCTCCATATACCTACACAACAATAACAAGTCTTCAACTCCAAATACAAATGGTGATTTGAAAAAAGTCCTATTGCTGCAGTTCAATTGCAGGTACAAATTGTGATATCTGACGGATTTTTTAATTTAAAAACAAAGAGAAGAGAGCATGACTGCAAAATATAATAGAACATCATAATGTATTTGTCTAAATTAATTGATAAACTTTTAACTCATTTTAAGTCTTCACCTAGCAATCTCAAATCAGTACTTTTTTAATTAGAATCTCACTATTCCCTAGATAATTAGTAAAACAGAAATAATCACCTGAACAAAGGAAGTGATAAACTCCAATGTGAATGATCAAAAACCAGCACCCCATTTTGAGCTACTCGAAACTTAGAATTCAAATAGGAAGCCAACAAACACTGTTATGATCATTCATACATAAAGAAGATACAAGGATCTCTCCAAATTAGACCCAACATGGTTGACACTAAACTCAAGTAAGCTCAAACATTCCCTCACTATTCCCTAAGTTTCAGTGCTAAATATGCTGGAAAAAATTATGCACAAAGTGAGTCTGATATGTGGAATAGAAATAAGCTTATTATATTATATATGCAAAAGAATATCTACAGAAAATTGAAATAAATCAATATATCATTGTAGTTAAAATGTGATTTATAACCAAGTTAAATCCCTCAATTATTTTCACAGCTCTGAATTATAACTCCAATCAGAATTTATATGAACAAAATGGGAAACCTGAAGAGGCCACTTGAAATATGCTTGATGAAGTGGTACAGTTAAGTAATATGAAGCAAGACTGGCTAGGCAAGTCAAGGTCACAAGACTCCAAAAATGCCCTGTGTAACCAGCCATGTGAACCCGCCAAACACAATGGGCTGCCGGGCCTCCCCTCTTTTCTTCTGTCCTTACCATTTAAAAAATTATGCACCTCGTGATTTAAGAGTTTCCTACTATTTACAATAGTATAAAGGGGAAAGGATAATTATGCTAGAGTCTTTTATACTATGGAAAATTCTCAGACAACAAACTGTATTCTGATAATATATATAAGTAGCAAACTGTATTCTCAGACAATGTGTACTGGTTCTGCTTGGCGAGATTAGGAACAAATGCACGTCGAGATCCCAATGATCCAACCAAATTCAGTAATATATATAAGTAGCAAAAAGAAAAGGAAGAAATTCAAGTCGAACTTGTAGTTCATGTGTCCAACATACCCTAAAATTCATTTACAACATAGATTGGTAACCTCAGCTCTTATACTTGTTATAAAAACCAGACATTAGAAATCTAGACATAAATTGATATACATTCTTATATATCCTACCGTACCAAGCAAATAGTATCTGGCAACACAGATGCTCTATGTCCTACTGTACCAATGACAGAGCATCTGGCAACTAATGAAAATGCCCGTGCGTTGCTACGGGTGATCATAATTATAAAAATATGTCAAGCTGTACCTTGTTTTAACTAAGTAGTCCGGATTTCAGTAACTTAAAACATCACTCTTTTTAGAACTTAAAAGTACTAATGTACACTCATTGACCACTATCATTCTTAAGCTTGTGCATTCCCTAATCATCATAAAACAATAGCATCAACCTTAGAATCCTACTGTACCAATGACAGAGCATCTGGCAACTAATGAAAATGTCTGTGCGTTGCTACGGGTGATCATAATTATAAAAATATGTCAAGCTGTACCTTGTTTTAACTAAGTAGTCTGGATTTCAGTAACTTAAAACATCACTCTTTTAGAACTTAAAAGTACTAATGTACACTCATTGACCACTATCATTCTTAAGCTTGTGCATTCCCTAATCATCGTAAAATAATAGCATCAACCTTAGAATTAACATATCTAAAAAGTGTTAAGTGCTGACTAAAAAACACACAGAATCCTTAGGAAAATATGACAAATCCATAATCTTCACCTGTTACAACAAATTGTTTGACCTAATATCTCTAATAAAGATATGGAACAATTCTACGTCGGTACACCACCCGAAAAGAATGTAAAATCAAAATCATAGATATACCATCTAGTAGTGGCTGACCTAGGATTTTTGCTTAGGGTATGCCACTGATATTTTTTATACAAATTCGGTAACATTCCATATAGGATTTCTATAATCCATATTATGATTCGTGCCATCTACTATCTATGGGAACTTTAAATGACTTAGCTGATATGTGACAAATAAAAGTGCATCAACTGAACAAGCCCAAAAGATACAGCCACATACAGTAGATTCTGCAGTCTCAAGCATTTGAAGGAGTAATATATGTAGTCAGAGCCTACGCCTCCAGTCTTCATGTTTTACCGGTGACCACTGCCAAGATCAATATTCAAATAGAAATAGTTTTAACACTTTGATCTCTCGAAGAAATTTTTACACACTTTATAGGAAAGATTAATTTTTTAAGTCTCACATTCATCATTCATGCGTTACAAAAGGACCATATATGTAATTTCAATGTAAAAAACGATTAGTAAGCAGCACATAGCTCGGTTCTTTTTAAAGATCGCCGAATAGGTGAGTTGGATTCGGTGTAGCAAAAGCACGAAATAAGCGGGAGAGGATTGTGCCAAATTAAGTGCAAACCTCGTGCCGCTTGTCCTTTGGCCTCCAGCCCTCCACCGGCCATCGGGCACTCAGGCATCACCCAAAACGTTCTTGACATCTGGCCTATTATCATCAGCCTCATCCGATCGCTGTCAAGGCGTCAAGCCGCCGCCGCTAGCCCAGGACTCAGCGCGCAACGATACGGTGAGTCGTGCTTGACGCCATGAGACAGAGCCAGAATTACTGGCTATGCGTAGATCGTAGGCGTTGACTGTGGTCCCGTGGATCTGACCTTCGTATGCGTATAGTAATTTTTGGGAATAAAAACAGGATGGAACTCCATCCGTTTAATTGTTTTTATTTGTTGAGTGTTTCCTTTTTTTTACCTATGTGCTATCTGTGTTACAGTCAGGGTGCCATACTGTGTTACAGTCAGGGTGCCATATCAGGTGTTCCTGAAATGATGTGACCAGTTCACAAAGAAAATTCCAAGCCGCTACTGATCAATAACGTGGTTTAACAAACTGTTAAATTTAATAACCATCTAAGCCAGTGCAAAAAGAGTAAAGCTCGTTCCATGTAAAATTATTCAAGAAAAAAACATCCAAAAAATATCTGAAACCTTGTCTGTAACATGAAGATATGAGTAAAATCAAACACCAAACTTATAATTGGACCATTGTCAGACAAGAGCTTTGCTTTCCTCAGAGCAATACATTTTAACATTGGGAAAAAGATAATGAAACTATCACATAGAACTACCGCGTTTAGGCCTTAATCATATCCCATACTCATTGGTGTATGCACGTTGATTGGATTGATTGAGCCTTCCGGAAATTTGAGGTGCCACTCTGAGCAATGGTAATATGGCAGTCCTTGAGCTCATCTTTAATCATACCAACACCAGCGTCACTGTCGAAACCAATAACCGCTAGAAAATCATTCCAAGAGTCTGATCAGATAACACCAATAAAAATTTGCCATAAACAAGAATTTACATGATACTAATTATTCCATCATAAGGGTCAGGTTTGCTCCTTATTTTCAACTCACCACCATTAGCAAGTAATGAAGAATCAGTCATGCTGGGAAACCTCAGTTTATCCAGTGCACCACTCTCGTTGTAGGTAGAGCAGCAGATAAGTAGCATCCATGCATAATCGCATCAAATGAATTGCCATAAAAGCTGTACATTTCCAGATTCCAGCAAAAGAAACTAACCTACAAGGATACATTCCATTAGATTCCAACAAACTGTACGATCCCATTATGCAGCTCACCTACAAAGTATAACAGAAACAATGATACATGTTTCAGTAACCAACAATCCCACACAATAAATCTCAATCATACAGATTTGGCAAATGCAAAGTCGGGTTTAACAACCCCTGCCAGCCATAAAAAACTCACGGTTTCTTAAATTCATCAAGCAGAACCAAATGAACACCAACTGCGATTTTTTTGTGTCAATAGGAGCAATGCAGAGCATGGAGCTTTCGTTCATTTACATATGTTTCTCCTGCATCTTGTCATAATTAGAGATGCAAAAGGACTACCAGCACCATGTCACAGAACTTGCCATACAATAAAAACACTAAACATCACCCAGAGCCCACTTGTGTTAACACTAATACATAGAATTTTGTCCCCAATAATTTGTCAAGCGATAATGTAGTTAACAGCCCAATCCCTCTACTGCACCACTGAAAACTCCCTCCAATCTGGTCGTCCAAGTAAGATAGATTACCTTAAGTAGGCTCGAGGTGTTGCCTCTCTTTGGCATGGCGGTGGCCTGGACAACAGGGTGACTACGAAATGGGGATCCTAATACTCTGCAAGACCACTATACTGGAAATTTCAGTTTCTCAGGTTATTTTCTGCACAGAAACACAATGGAACAGGTGAGGAAGAAGCAGATTATTACAAAACTACAAATCTCACAATCGCAAGGTCCCAAACAGCGGGGCAATACTAATCCAGTCATCTCAGCATGGAATATAATCTATGATATAAAGCAAAATAGAACTGCATGATCAAGTGTTCAAGCATTCTAATAAATAACATGGTGATTTCAACTACACACATGGCGCTTGAACTATATTCCAAATGAAAAAATGCCAGAAAATTTGAATGGCTCATTGGGTGCAGGACTACTACTCATCTGTACAGAACAATCAGTGAGGAAGCTGACCTTGTCGATTCTGTGTATGACAAGATCAGAAGATTGGTTCTTGCTCAGCTCGGCAAGATAAGAATTCGAAGGTGAGGTGTGTACGGCAAGATTTGGTGCTTCTCTACTCGGCGAGATCAGGTACTTGTCTGCTAATGGAGTCAACTTTTGCTCTCCCACAACTCTCTCCTACAAAACAGAAAGAAAACTCTTCCAAGGAAATTCAGAAACAAAAGCAGATTGGATAATGGGAGCCAGAAACACAAGCTGAGAATACAGAAGTTCTTACCACCAAGATTGGGATTGATTTGTGATTCTGAGGCAAAGGATGCGAGGGCTTTTATGGGGGAGGCAGTCGAGCTCGTCCCTGATGCGGACTCTGCTTCCGTTTCACTGTCAAGCTCGTGCTCGACATGGACTCTACTTCCATGACGAGGGGAGGAGAAGCGTGGCGATGGAGACGCGGCACGGACTCTGCGGGTGGCGGGAGCCCGGCGCCCGGGGAGAGGGAAGCGCAGACGGTGCTGGCAGGCATATGGACCACCGATGGAGCCGAGGCGCATGGCGGGGGCTCGTCGGCGCTGGGGAACAGTGACGCGTGGATGGTGCTAGCCGGCGGCACGGGGAGACGACGGGACGGAGAGACGCGCGGAGGGAGCTGGCTGGCACATGGGCCACCGGCGCCGCCGAGGAGGGCGGAGACTCAGCGGCGCGCCTGCCGTGGAACAGGACATGCACAGTGGTGAGGAAGGTGCTTGCCGGCGGCGCATGGAGACGGCGGGCGGAAGCATTGTGCTGGCGTGGGAAGTTTTTTTTTTTTTTTACTGGAGCATGGTGAGCGAGTGGGCCGGACTTGAGTAGTGGAGGCGACGAGCATGGGGACGTCTGAGGTGGGGATCACGCTCGTCTGAGGCGACGAGCGACGCTCCACTGGAACGGTTGGGCTACATGTTTGAATGGGCCGGACTAAAAATATGGGGAGAGAATATATATATATATATATATATATATATATATATATATATATATATAGGGATCTATTATACCGTAGCTAGCTACAGAATATAATATTTTGTAGCCAGGTCCGATTGGCGAACCAAACTTGCCCATCTGCGCCCCCATCCAACGAAGCACCTGGCTGGCGGACTCCTAATTAATGTAGCGGTCCATGCAAATTGAGCCACACCCTTGATTAACGCCCGCTTGCGCAGGGAAGCAAAAAAATCCACCAGCCGTTGCATGCCTTGGCTCGTAAATCAAGGGACTAGACTGGACCGAGACGATCCCACTAATCACGTCATTTCTCTCTCTATGTGGGCTCCTCCTCCCATGGATCCTCACCTCTGAAATGCAATGCCAAAAGCACTAGCGGTCATGGAGCTTATTGGGCTGTTGTGATTGGTTGCTTTTTGGTCTGCATGCTGCTGCATTGCAGGCTTTTTTCAGACGTGGGCCCCGCTCAGTCAGCTTAAATTTTGCCTAGACCCCTTGGGAGCTGCCTGGCATGTGCGAATCTTGCCTCGCGCCTGCTTTTTGAGGCACCCGGACTTACCCTTCCATTTATCAACCATGCGTCTATTTCTTTTGAAGTCCACATTTTTTTCATTCCCCATTCTGTCTCCTTTTCTGTTCTTGTTAGCTTTCCATCGATTCCCCCACACGTTTCTTCTCTCTTCACCGATCACCGTCCGGACTTGCCCTTTCTTTCTCCACTACCCTTTTATCTCATTTGAAGTCCGGACTTGCCCTTTCTTGCACATAACATATATTGTGATGATAGAAATATGAAAATCAAGCTGCATGTCTTTAGTTCTGTTTTTGCAACCTAACCTTTTAAATTCCCACTTCCAACCTATTAACTTCTAGTACTGTCAAGTTACACTTTAAAACTTGTAATCTATTTTAACTATATTTTTGTCTAACTTTTTCAACTGTGTGTTCATGTGTAGCAGTGTTTTTAGTACTTCCCTTCAATATTTAATGTATTTTACTGCTTCCTCCTTGTATTGGTTTGTCCTACTTTTTTTTTATAGATTTTCTCGGCTTCATTAAGCCTGCTCGGATCTACTACAACCTGTACTTGTATTAAGAACCCTGGTAATGTACTTCCTGTCCACTGCTAGCATCATGTATTGAATCTTTCATTTTAACCATGTCTCTTTCTAATACGAAAATGTCTTGTAGCATCCATGTGCTGGGCACCCACTATCTACACCGTCTATTTGTCATCTCGAGATCTGTCTTGTATAGCCTTCCTTGTATATTCATCTGTATTTCTATTTTTCTTTTGAATGTACTGCAAACAGATAAGTACAGCAGGTCTGCAGCTCCCATTCGTGTGGGGCCCACACTGCCACCTGCCTTCCTGCCACCCACGTTGCATCTGAGCTACTCCGTATTCGCTTTTTCTAAACCCCCACGTTCTTGCCTCCCACTATTTTTTTTTTTGAGTAAAAAACAGGCTCTAAGGCAGCAATAGCACTTGAAGCTTCTCGCCTTTCATATTTTTTATTACCTTTCTTTCCTAGTTTCGTTGGTTCACGTTAAACTTAGCATCATGCTTATAGTCTAATTATAATTATCTTCTTTCTCGATTCTTAGTGACATTTTTTTTTAAATAGGTAGGAAATCTATTGATTTTTTTTTTTGTAATTTCTAATATATTGTTATTTGAGAACATATGTGGATGGTTTTATTTATTAATTGCTTGTATACTATAATTAAGTTTTAAATATGATATTAAAACGGTTTCTAAACCATAGAGACGTCTACGGCTATTTATACTTTATAATAATATTTTAATTCAAATATATACTTTTATTGTTTCTAAAACAATATTTAAGAAAAACAATTATATTAATTAATTATATTATTTTTTGAACTAATTGTTTTGTCTTGCCATATATATACATTGAATCGATGAAGTACTTATACACCTATATTTCCCCACCTCAAAATAGTTGTTGTTCTCGCTTCTCGAGGTGTGAAACATTTTTAACTTTGACCAAATATATATAAGAAAATATTAATAATTATAGTATGTAATTAGTCTCATTAGATAGATCACTAAATCTATTTTCATTTTTATAAATCTAGTCGAATGTAAAAAGTTTGACCGTAAAAAAATTGAAGCGACACTTATTTTGGGACCGGTGGAGTATTTTAGAACATCACATCAGTACCATCTATGAGCTTATTGTACTCTATATTTCAAAATAAGTACACATGATGCACTCTAAGAAGTCAAACAAATCTCAAGCTTGCACTCTAAATTTATAGAAAAAGATATATATCTCTTATGATATATGATATGATTAATATAAAGATACTTATTTGATATTGTAAATCTTAGTATAGGTTTCGTCAAATTTAAGTTTGTTTGACTCTTAGATACACCATTCATGAGCTATGAGCTAAGGAACTCATTGTAAATATGGTAAGGTTGATAACTATATTTAAAACATCACATCAGTACCATCTATAGCTCATTATACTCTCTCTGTTCTCTAAAAATAAGTACATATCACATACTTTAAAAAAAGTCAAACAAATCTCTTGTTTAGCTAATTTTAAAAAGAAAATGGTATTAACATTTGTAGCTCTAAATATGCGTAGTATAAAAATATATGTTATAATTAATCTAATGGTAATTACTAGATATTATAAATCATAGTATTTTTATGTAAATTTAGTCAAACTTAAGTTTCTTTGATTCTCCTAAAAGTATTTTGGTACTTTGGGTGTATTATTTTAGAACAATACATCACTACTATCCATGAGTTCATTGTACTGTTCTGTTCCAAAAAAATATATATATATCGAACACTTCAAGATGGCAAGCAAATCTCAAATTTAACTAGAGTTATATAAAATAATATTAAAATTTGTACCTCTAAATAAGATTCACGTAAAAAAACATAGGATATGACTAATTTAATGATAATTATTTGATATTAAAATTTTAGTATATTTTATGTAGATTTGTCAAACTTAATTTTGTTCAAATCCTAGAAGTATGAGATACACATTTATTTTGGTACTGTGGTGTACTTCCATCATTCTAAATTATATCTCTCTCCGTCTCATAAAATATGTAATCCTAGCGTTCAAATCTTGTCTCACAAAGCATGTAATCTTAAGACATCTTTAGTGAACATTCTAGATGGACTAATATTTAATTATATTTTGTATGGTTAGTGTTACTTCACCACAGATGAATATTCTAGATGAATTTATTTCTTTTAAGTTTCTTGAAGTGTCTTGAGATGAACATTCTAGATCAATTTATTTCTTTTGAGTTTCTTGAAGTGTCTTGAGAAGAAGATAGAAGGGGCATATTTGTAATTTCATATTTTTACTATTCTCACCTTGAAAAGTGAGATGTCTATGCTTTGTGAGACGGAGAAAGTAAGTCGCTTTGATTTTTTCTCGGTACATAAAATTTTTTGCCATGTATCTTGACATAACGTATGTCTACATTCATAACCAATTCCTTGTACTAAAAAAAATTTTAAAGTGACTTCTAATTTTAGAGAACATCATGTCACTGCCATCAATAAGCCCATTATATACTCCCTTTGTTTCAAAATAAGTACACATCATCCACTCCTAGAAGTCAAATAAATCTTTAAGTTTAACTAAATTTATATAAAAATATACGATATCTTGAGTGCCTTTATGTGATTTTTGTTTGTAATAACTAGACCTCAGCTATTGTTTAGGCCCAAACAAAATCACTACAGTGCAAATCGAGGTCTTCTAGTTCATAACACCTTCACACAAAATGCAGTCATGCCAGGCAAATGTAGTATTATTCAGTGTTTTTCTTCCTTTTTTGGAAGCACGTGATATTTTCTTCAATACAAGGCAAATAAATGATGAAAATAGACTTAGAAAACCAGCAAAGGAAAATAGTTTTCAGTGAAACAAGGTGCTTGGCCGATATGAAGTACCAACAGCTAAAATGCTCTTAGTATGACAATTGATTATTTTTATACTATTTGCAGTATCTTTCACAAGTATTTTCACTTTTATTTAACTATTTATTTTAATGATTACTGCTCTTAGTATGAAAGTTGATTATTTTTATACTATTTGCAGTATCTTTCACAAGCATTTTCACTTGTATTTATTTATTTATTTTAATGATTACGTAATTACACATTTCAAAGCATTTTATAATTTTTAGAATTATTTTGCGGCGCGCTAAGCAACACTTGTTACCATACTTCTATTTAATTATTTAATTTCTCAAGTAATTATGCAGACATATTCTTAACATTTTTCTATGTAACACTCTTTTATCCTACTTTTTTATTTCGGTCATGCTTAGTTTGCAGCCAATTTTTGCCATGCCAATGATTTAACAAGCCAAAGTTAAATGAAAAATTTTTGCCATCAATTTGGCAAGCAAAATATAAGAGGTTGGCAAGTTTTGGTAGCCAACCAAGCAATAGCCAAAATTATGGCTAGCCAAATCTTTGGTTTGGCAAATTTTGGAAGTTAACCAATCAGGCTCTTCATTTTGCTAAGTAAGTATAAAATCTTATATAAGTCACTTCCAGCCCGTAAGACAAAATACTAATACTAATCAATATTTTTCTTTGAGCTCTGCTAGCACTCTGGTCACATATGGTACATAAAGGAAGAAAATACAAGTAGTTCACCTCCTCTCAACCCAACAATTCCAAGTTCTTCAAGATGATTCAATTAGTTCCTCACTTTTCCGGTACGCTGCCAACCATATATGCAATGATCATACAATTCTGAGCCTGACTCAAGGAATTATGAAGTTTCAGAAATAAGGTGCTTGGATGACCTGAAGTACCACAGCTGCAATTATTTGAAGGGTTGAAAAAAATTATCTGGATGACAACCACAAGAATTGACCATCTATATCTCAATCCTCCAAGTAGAAATTGATGAAATATGTTGTGCTAGACTTATCAGCTTCAAACTCTTACACGTCAGTGCAGTATATAGCAACAAAAAAAAAAAAGCCCCCATGAATGATAGTTGAGTTTCTCGCCGCAACACAGGAAGATGGGAAGAAAGGCCATCAAGAAACTAATGTATGCTAGCATAGCTTGCAGCATATGCTATTGCCTGCCAGAATACAAAGGTTGATGTTAGCAAAATAAATATTACAGCCTGTACAAGGAATGCCAGAAAACAAAAGAGTTTTAATGAACCTAAAACAGTTTTAATGCACCTCTTGATCACTGCAGGTTTCAACGTTGGTATCCATGAATCACTAAGCTGGACATGATGTCCTGCAAAAATAACAAAAAGAAGGTCCCAACTATTTTAGTGATTAGAAAACTGCAACTAAGGTTCGCAAATGCCTCTATTTGTTATAGTATTAATATCAACTCTCTCCAAAATAGAATAACAAATTGATGTTTTATCAGAAAATTGGATGTCCTGTTCTCTTTTGATTCTCCTATAAACAACAATGTACTAATGTTTCAAAATTGTAAGTGTTATGTATAGTCCATACTATATTTTGTCCTGTGTGCGAGACAATTTGATTATTGTGCACCCATTATATTATTACTGAAAATAAACATGCAAAGGAAATCTCACCTTTCGTGCTTTAGCTTCAGCTTTTTTAAAATTTCTTGTCTTTTTTGTTTCAGAGTTAATACAAGCCTTCGTTCCTTAGCTCCAGTTGTGTTCCAATCAGAAGCTGCAAATGTGACAAATACAGGTTGTCATATATATGGTAGTAATCAGCAAAAACTAAAGAGACAAATAAATACTCCTGAATAGTATGAGATTATTAGTAAGGATTAGCTGGTTCTTTTAGCTAGTGGAACTAATGAGATCCAGAAGTAGGAATGCCACCCTGAACCAACAAATTGTAGGTCATCATTGTAAGTGCTAAAAATACAGGTACTACTGGACCAACTAATAGAGACCAGGTAGATGACCGACTTCAGAAACTTAAGCTAGTGGCCCATTCACCGAATGGTTACAAGATTAAGAGCAAGCATCACAAACAAAAGAAGGGAACGCTAGCTAGCAGCTGCTTTCGTTCTATAATTAGCTTAAGTTGGCAACTTGAACAATGCATATCTCACGTTCATGGCAGATTTGAATAGGCAATATTTTAGGATTTGTTTTAGAGAATCTCTTAAGGTTGCCGTGAAAAAAACAATTACATTCACCACCAATCTCTGCATGAGCAAAAAGTACCTTTTGGTAGCATAATAGATTGGAAGAGGTACAACAACCCCCTGAAAACTAGCAGAGACCCCGCGCGTTGCCGCGGGTGCAACAAAGGAAGTTTGAAAGTAGCAAGCAGTGTGACAGGATTGCAGACCGATTTATTTGCTAATTAGCTAGCAACACCATGATTCAAATTACACAACTTGAAATGCAAGATTAGTCACTACACATACTGAATTGCTATTAATAAGTGAGCAACGAAAAGTTCATTTTAGGCGTTGAGGTCATCGAAAGCAAATTAATTTGAAAGTACGTGAAGTAACCTGGGACAACAAATAATTTCAGTCGGTACTAATTAATAATTTCACTCTATTGTTGGTACTATGTAAGCATGGGAAAGTATGACATTCCAATCTTATTATAAACAAAATAAAACTTCAATCTCTATTTCGACCAAATTCATGTATGGCATCCTTCATCAAGGATGTATGGCATCCTTCCCTCAAGGATTCAGGGCCCGTGAAATATTGGGGGGGGGGGGATGAAGCAGCACCTGCATGACCACCTCTGAAATGACAATATATATTGTTGTGCTACTTTATAACTGGGAGTAGAAGAAACAAATGCGGTAAAAGAGAGCATAAATATTTAGAAATTCTTTTGAGCATTCACAAAGCATAATCTGGCAAGAGTCAAGACCAGAACTATTTAGGCAATCTGTCGTCTCACCATTTGTAAGAATTAAAGGTAAATTGCAGACAGAGAGTAGCAAAATATTTCTGTTGTAGGCTGAAGCGTTCTAATTCAACTGTAACTGCAAATTTGGCAGCCTAATAAAGGGAACATGGCTTGGAAGCATACCCGATCTAATTTTCAGTGACTTAAAGTGAATGCTGAATGTGGCAGCATAGTAATTGCATTATTTGACACTTCTATATGAAATGTAACCCCTACAAATGCAAACGGTATACAACTGGATTCAGCAACTGAAGGAGATGAAACGACCATTTCAATTTGCACATAACAGAAAGCTCAAATTATGCTCACAACACAGGCTCTTATCAACATCCTCACAGATGATGCCCTTGGCCGAGCAGGTCAGCCAGGGCTGTTGGCGTTGGCGACGCCAACCCGGGCGGAAGGCACTATGGAGGAGCAGCTTAAGCCGACGGCCATGGGGGGTTGACCGGATCCGGTCCCGCCATGGCGCCGCCCGGCCGCGGCGGGGAAGGGCCGATGGGGCGGCGATAGCTTTGGGCCAGCGGTGTCGATGGGTGCAGCATAGTGCGGCGGCGAGTGCCGCGAAGAGGGGGGAGCAAGGGAAGAGGGAGACGGACGATGAGAGCGGCGCCGGGTGGTGGACGTGAGCGGCAGGTGGCGGCGTCGGGCGGCGCCCCGCATGCGCTGGTGGAGCGCTTCACCCTTTTCCGTGTCGTGGGCGACGCTTCTAGGGCCTGCGTGATGCCTGTGGATGCCTTTTTCTTTTCCTATTTATTTATTTATTCAGGCAGGACAGATTGATGGGAGCCGCCGGATGGGGACTACAGCAGCATCGTGTGGCATAGAAGAAGTGGTGACGTGGCTCAAGCAGGGAGAAGATTTTGTTGTACACAAACTAAGAGAATGGTAGATGTAACATAAGTGGTAAGTCGTCTTTTTTTTTATCTAACAAGCAGGAGAACTGGCTGTGTGTATCATTATACTAATAAAGAAAAGGAAACTAGAAGGTCGACAGTGAACATAATTCTATTCTAAGATTTTGTGCATGGCTCAAAAATAATATTCCCCACTAGGATCACTATATGTTCTAATCTTGCATTCGCTTCTTTCAATAAACAGTAAACCTTAAACATTGTTAGATACGCAGCACCTATATAAGAGCAGAGGGTGTAGCTGGGGCTGGGGTTAGAACACAGGTTCTGTTTTTGTGAAGCAAACTTGTTTAGCTTTATTGATTGCATATGGATACATATATATAGCAGTGCATGGTCGGTTGGCAAACCGTCCTGCCACTCCTAGCAGCTATAGACTAGTAAAATCAAAATTGGCTACTACTACTAGCTGTCTAACAGCACCTGTCAGGATCGGAAAGATAATTTAATAATTATACTACGAGAGTAGTACACCATATAATTTATGAGATTTGGCACAGATCATACTAACCTTGTCCATAATGAAGATGTAGATCTGAACCATAAACTGCTATAGAATAAAGTGAGGAGATTAAGGACAATAAAATACAAGTATATGAGAAAAGTAGGATACAGATTAGAAGGTACTGCAACTGTTCCAAATTACATCATTTTGACTTTTTTGGTACATTGAATTACCTATGTATCTACACATAACGTATGTATAGATATAGCAAATTCAATTGTACCAAAAAAAGCCAGAGTGAGTTATAATTTGGAACAAAGGGAGTAGACAATAATCACAATGTTGATTAATATTATGTTTTAGCAAAAACAATCAAGTTCTTTCGAACCTTCCTTACTGTAGTAAGAGAGTACACAACAAATAACTGTCAATGTAGAAACTATTCTTGAAAGAGGATTTCATATATTTACTAGTAATCTAAAAATGCTATATTGAAAGTGTATAAAATAATACTGTTTCCAAACCCTAAACCCTTCCAAGTACTTAAGTAATTGGTAGAAAGGAACAATTACATCTGTATCTAGTAACTAAAATAACAGTTCCAAATCTAATCTAATATAAACCAATGAGATATATTTGGTATTGAGAAATTGGGACATAGTTACACCGTCCATTAACATAATGATAATTGTTTCATTTGGAATAAAAAAAATGATTTAAAGAACTTCTAAAGTATTGTGCTTTCAAAAACGAAGCAGTAGGTTAAATGGACTGTGACTAAAAGTAGGTTCGATAAACTAGAAAATAACAAAGTAGACTAAATGTCTATGGAGAAACGAGAAATCTGTATAGAAAAAATATATCAGAATATATATAGATAGGAATGACTACAAGGTCTTCAAATCAAATGGATATAAGACAGATCTATGAGCATATAAGAAAGAAAAAATTATAATAGCCAGAGAACACAACCAAGAATCAAAGGGATGATTTCAAGAAGACTTCAAGAACAGAAGTTGTGAGCAATAACCATTAGGAAACATTTTATTGTCAAAGACTCAAGTTTCTTGGTTTTCAGAAAAAAAAAATTAGCACTCAGGCAAGTACACTGGTACCATGGTGTTTTTGTCAAACAAACTAAAAGAAAAAAAAACACTCCAAATAGGTATTAATTTTAACAGAGAAAAATGATTAGCATTAATAGGCTTCTGCAACACACACAGGGCAAGTAAACTTTGCAGCACTGTGGCATGCACAAAAAAAACTTCCTAGAGAAAACTATCGCAAGCAGGTCAGTAGCCTAACTCAAAAAAATAAAGAGAAAGAAACTTCCTAATATTCCTTTTGTAATAACAAATGGTCAAACATACATAACCAAAAACTAGATTGGCTAACCTGGTCAGCATTGGAACCAACTTGCAGTCATACACATGAGCAAAATTAACAAAATTGGCAGTTCCTATCCATCCTTCTTTTCTACAGTTGAGAATGTTCAAAAGTGCTTGGGAATATTGTGTTGCCTGCTTGCAGTGCTACACAGATTTATATACATTTTCAATATATATCCATGGTTTCCTTGCATGGTCAAAGGTGATACAACAGGGCTGATGTTTGCTAATGAAATCATATATTAAAAAAAAAGAAACGGTGCATTTGCCCTTTGTATAGAAAGATACTATCAAATCCACCCAGAAAAAATGTTAAAGGACTTCCTTTATGGCAAGTCTAATTAAAAATCTTGAAGCTACATTCCAGGTTATGGTTTAGGGAAATGGATGAGGAGTTCCAGTAAGAAAACCGAATGACATTGATGCTATTTTGTTTAGTCGTGTACAATCCAATTACCAAAAGACATGCTCAGCATCTAAAAAAAGTATTCTTAACACTAATCTGTCAATGTCCAAGTACTACTAAATTAAATTCACCGTAAGAAAACTAGTGAAAAAGTAACTGAACCTTAATGGAACAATTTTTTTTTTTTGAAACTAAAATGGGCAAAATTAACAGGTACATAAATCTACAGATCCCGGTCAGACCAAAAAAGGATTGGTTTGAGAAAAAAAAACTAAAAGGACATAAGAAGGATTCTAAATGGATTGAATCTCTCTACGAAAGGATGGATTTTTTTATAAAATAGTTCTGATTCTGCCTAGAAAAGACAGCTCGATAGAAAAAATCTGGTGACAAACGGCAGCGTAGAAAAGGTTGGAGAAAAGTGAGAGCAGGACACGGACGGACGGCCGGCCGGATGGCCGGAATACAAAGGAGGAACTGACGGAATAGGAGAACAAATAATCGTGGGGATAGGGACGGAGCGAGGATGGCGGCGGAGAACACCGGCAACGCAGCAGCGAGCCAGCGATGTAGATCGATTGGGGATGAGTCCTTGGACCGTCGCTCGGAGCCCCATCGCCGTGATGTACGGCACGGCGTCCATTCTTCTTGGATGGCCTTCGCCGGGATAGACGGCAGCGACGCTGGGAGACATCGAAGGAGTGAGGACAGAGATTGGAGATCTAAGGTTGACGACGAAAGGAGAGAAGCTGCTACGGCCTGTCGGTCTGACTGCAGAGGCTAATTGAATCAAAGCACTCCCCTCAAGGAACGAAGAAACTAGTGGATCCGATCCATCGAGGGGTGAAGGATTGCCGTCGGAGCGATTTATTGCAGCAGCAGCGGCGGCGGCGGAATGGAATCATTGGAGGAAGAAGAGGAATCGCAGTTCCGGATCTATGGTTGCGGGATGAACAATGAGCCTGGAAGGAAAGGGAGGAACAGGAAGGGGATTTCCAATTTGGTGGAATGGAATCCAAGGTAGCCAGCTGGGATAGTACTAGAATATGTTACTTTTCGGCTAGGTAGACACCAGGCATAAAGTCCAGGCACCACGCCAGTCACCCCGTTATTGGCATGAATTTGTTTGACCATTGTGGGTCCCGCACATATAAAAAAATGTTACGGATGCATGTATGTGTGGGCCTGGCACGAATCTCTAGAAAATGGTGACCGTTTAGATAGGCTCCGCGGCCGCTGATGCTTTTGGTATTTTCGGTCTGGGATCCTCACAGCACGGCGGCTCGTCCCGGTGGATCTTCCCGATGGCGGCATCGCGTCGAGTCCTCCAATCGAAGCACCGGTGGGGGCGTCGCTTCCCACCTCCCGGCGGCGGCGTCTCCGCGGGGCCATGCATGGATCTCCTCCACCGCCGGCGCGGCGCCGGTCACCAACTCGTGATGGCGGCCGGCCCTCGCCCTCACAGGCACGGCGAGCAGCGCTCCATCCTCTCGCACCACGTACCTGAAAGGTGCCCCAGCCACGATGGCTCCCGTACCGGCGGCGGCGGTACCAGCGAGCCAACGAGAGCAACAACGACGACAGCCTGCACCATCGCCGTAACTTCCTCGGATCCGATGGCTCCTGCACCCAAACGGCATGCAGCGGCAGGCATCCACCCCGTTCCGTTGGTCGCGCCTCCACCAACCTGAAGGGACACGTGGGACCGGCGGCATCCCCAGCCGGGCAACCCCTCCAACATTCTCGTTGCTCAGGCGAGGGCCTCGATGGGGCTCGCCACGGGCGGCACTGCAGAGAGTCGGAGATGCTGGGCTATGGCGTGACCTCTCCATCTGCATCCTTCCCGTGGCACCTTGATTAGTCTGCGTGCATTCTTGTTGGTAATAACTATACTACCTTTGTTAGCGCTCTTTTTTTTTCACTTCTCACCCTTTAATCCTTCATATAGATTGATAATAATCCATTTATTCTTTCAGATCTGTTGGACAAATGAGTTTGTGATTCACAGCAGCAGCAAAGATACATGGTTCACTTAGTGTTCATTTCATTGTAGTAACATATATGTACGAAATTTTGCATTTTTTCAGTGATATTATAGTCAGTTGCCGCATATAGTTTTGTACTAGTTCATTGTCAGCATTCAGCACCATTCTCGTAAAAGAAACATGTGGGTCTTCTTAAGATGATATTGCAGGCACATGTGTGCATGGTGATCGGTTATTTGTAATTATTTAGATGCGTCATACTAGTTGTAATTGGTGCTTCCAAAACTGATGAGCCCAAATAGTAGTAAGTTGTCATCCGTATTGTCATTCTTGTATTGAGCTCACTGAAATATCGTAACTATTTTTTCTCGTAAAATGATATCGATATTATAGTAACTATGAATCAGAAACCACATTTGACGTCAATATTTGGTATGCGATCCAAATTATCCTCTTGAGACATTCAAAATATCGTAACTAGCCTTATCGTAAAATGGTCTTCGTATTATAGTAATAAATATCATAAAGCATTTCGATGTCAATTTCTGATAAATTTCCATCCTAATTAACATCTTGATTGTTTTTATCGTAAATTGATCTTGAAGTTATAGTCACGAGTTACCAGAAATCATCTTGGCGTCAAATTGTGAAAAAATCCCATCCTAATTATCGTATTGACACATTCAAAATATCTTAAATATTTTTATCGTAAATTGGTCGCCATATTATAGTAACTGCATTGTGTACGTTCTCGTAAATGCTTGTGCAAATGAATCGTAAATGCTTGTGTCGCCATATTCTAGTAACTGGCTTCAGCTATAATGCGTGACACCACGTTCTACTTTCTAGCGTCCCGTAAAATAATTTTAGATGGCACTGTGTACGTTCTCGTAAATGCTTGTGCAAATGAATCGTAAATGCTACTAGGGACTTGTTCAGATTATCGTAACTATTTTGGTGTGGTAAATTAATGTCATTGCTAAAGCTACATATTCCTGTAAATAACTACTATACACATATATTTTAGCTGTTGACGTATTCTCGTAATCAGAACAGTTCATACTCTAGTGCTGAATTATCGAAACTAGGAAGCATGCAAGGCACAACCGGTGCGATATCTCTGGCCTGGCTACAGAATATGATATTCTGTAGCTAGCTACAGAGTATACTCTCCCTATATATATATATATATATATATATATATATATATATATATATATATATATATATATATATAGTCTCGGATATGCCATGCCAAGCACAGACAAGCATCTAGAAACTAATGAAGATCCTTTTTACAGCAATTCAATCAAACTAATAATCTTAAATAGTCCCACCTAATACTAATCATCGCCACATAAGAACAATCAGTGAAAAAGCTAACCTTGTTGATTGGAGATCAGAATGGTTCTTGTTCAGCTCGACGAGATTAGATTTTGAAGGAGGCGTGTGTACTTGCTGTGCTCCGATGAGATCAGGAACTCCTTCTTCACGTCGGGATATCCCAATGACACCTTTTAATTTTATAGTACCAACCAAAAAAACAGCAGAAGAAATTCGTGTCGAACAAAACAACAAAAGAAATTTGGGTCGAACTTGGAGTTCATGTCAAACATACCCTGGATTTTTCTGATAGCTCGATTCGAATCCAATCAAATTTCGATTTCGACTTGCTCACGGCCGCAGCGCGTCACGCCCGGCGTTGGACACGACGCCGATGCAACAAAGACGGCGGGCTGGGTGTCCATGCCGGCGCGACGGATGCAACGCGACGCGCTACCGCACGACGCATCCATGCCGGATCCGCCCACCCACGCACCGTTGGGCGCCGGCTGCCACGTCACAAGGCGTCGTGCCGCGCGCCGCCGCCGCCGCCGCGCTGGGACGTCGTGCGGGGCGGCGACGAGGCTCCCACCTCTCGCGAAGCCCGTCGCTCAAGGGGGGACGCCGTGCGGGCCGACGACGAGGCTCCCACCCGCGAATGGGCTGGGCCGGATGAAAATAAATGAATGGGCCGGATGAAAATCAGGGGGGAGAGAAACATTTACCTCTTAAATATTAGGTATAGATAACGGAGGGAGTAACTTACTAACATAAGGCTGCACATGAGGTCAAAAAACACTCAATAGATGCTTACATTAAGATATATTTTTATCCAATTACATGTCTTTTTCCTTACTGTCCACATGTTACATCTGTTTCTATGTTATTTCTCGTGTACACTAGTTTATTGTATAAGAAACAATTTTCTTCTCACTCTTTTTTAATTTTAATATCACAGTGCTATTTTACTTAGTTGAGACTCTATTTAATAGCCATAGAATAAATCCTAGTTTCGGGGTTAGAACGTTCCACAATTCTACTGTCTTTAGCTTCGCCCAGGCTCCGTTTAATTTCTAGGTCCGCCAATGTCCATTACTTATTTCTCGAATGGTGTGGTCACTCTATTGAAGATAAGAACTTCCTCTCCTTCACTTCTCGCAATGGATTGTGAGTAGTTCAGAACACAAGTAATGGATTGTGAGTAGTTCAGAACACACGCAACGGTCACATATCCATTACTTATTTTTCTGGTTGGCTTCCCACTTTTTAGTTAACATGCCTTATTCCTTCTCATTTTGATTCTGTCCTCTCTTATCATCCATCTAAGTAAGTTGGTGAAACATGAAGTGCAGGGATACAACTCTTCAAAACCACCTGCTAGATACTACAGCTTTCACAGCTCTGGGCCTCCACCTCAGGTAACAGAAGAAAATGGGTGCATACTGCAGAACAGTTAAACTAAGGCCTATGTTGTGGCTAACATGATTGGTCTATTTGTCAGTTTATATGCCACCCAAAGCAGGATGGAGAGATCTACGATTCTATACCTTACCATTGTGCTAACCTTATTTTCCTTCTGTTACTATTCAACAATTCCTATTATGCGATTCTATGCTCTGTCATTATGCTGATCATACTTCAAAACCCTCAGTCAAAAAAGGTATGTGCCGTGTCGTGTGGTAGCTCGTGGGTGTACAGACCCATTAAATCCTTTGTAATCCATCCTTCGCACATAGATATTATAGAGCGCGGTCGCGGAGGAGATGACAATTATGTCTCAAAATCCTCCCTAGTTGATGCTCCTTATGTTTGATATCATAGCGGCCTAACGATGATTGCTAAATGTATTTGCACTAATCGAAGCATCCGTTGATATGTAGTTATAGAATGATATTAGGAATTATTCCTCTAATATTCGGATCTGATTGCGTTATTGTGGTAGTTAGAGTGTTCTAAAGAATTAGGCGAAAGCTCTTTTACTTTAGCTCTCTAGCGCTCTCGCTCTCTCTCTCTCACACACCCCAGTGCCGCCGCCGCCCTAACACTATCGTCCTGCCTCACGCCGCCGCCACCACCGACGGTTGTCGTCCCACTGAGGGCTGCCATCCCTAGGGCACGCGCCTCCTCCTCCCTCTCATCTTCCTCCTCCAATCCACTGGCCCTAATCCACCCTACCCGTTGTGTGTGTTACAGATTTATACAAAGGATTAAACATAATTAGGTAAATATTATTCTGTAGTTATTTTTCATCCGTATTTGATAGTTTTTACTCTTCTCTTACAACACACAGACATGTTTGATATGGTACAAATAAATGTATATCTATCTATTTTATTACTATAAAAGAGTGAAGGAATTAGAAATAGTATGTCGCCCTGATATCTTCTACCCACCTTAATTCTTATCTATTAGATCTACATTAAGATTAAATTCAACATATCGAAATCATCTATAGCAATCTGACAAGTAGGTTCAACCTGTAAACCTGTAAAGATTAACGCGTGTTTTTCTCTAAGACGTTTTGTGGTGGTTTTTTTTCTCACCGGCCTCCACGCTACCCGCCCGCCGTACCCACCGCATGCCTATACGGCTGTACCCATCGGCACCTTTCCTTTTTTTTCTTCCTCCCGCATCTCTTTCTATTTCACGTGTCGTCGCATGGTGTGGAGGCCGGCCGCTCCCGAACCACCAGACCAGGTGAGATCCGCTCCTATGCGTCGACGCCACCATCATCGCCAATGCCGGTGCATGCGCCCCCCTTTCATGACCGGTGCTAGCACATGCATCCCCTTCCGTCCTGGCCGCCACCAGCGTGCAACGCTTCCTGGTTTTTTTTGATCTCAACCTCGGCTCTAGGGCCTTGTATTAAGCACCGATAGCTCAGCAATGTCGCAAGCTACTGCACAGTTTACATTGGTAGGTAGGGAATCGGTCCAGACATTGCGCAGACGAGTTACAAGAACGGGGTACATGTTTAATCGCTAAAGCATTAAAGCGTAATTGGAAAATTTGCCGAATAGCCTTGAAGATTACACCGCTCGAACTGAGATCTTTGGAGTGCGTTCTGGTTGCTTCTTCGAGTTGTGCTGAATCTGTCTCCAATTCAATCTGAGAAATCCCAAATTGATCGGCCAGTTCCAATGCTCGAAGACATGCAGTCGCCTCCACCTGAAGAACATCAAGAGCTTGTCCCATATTCCCGCCTCCAGCTAGTACCACCTCACCTCTTTCATCACGGATCATAAAACCCCAGGCTCCTTCATTCGAGGCCGGTGAAAATGCACCATCCACATTGACTTTCACTCTCTGTCTTCCTGGCAGGCTCCATTTACATGAGCTTTTCCCTTTACATGGGTTCTTCAGAGAAACCCCCTTCAGATGGTTATCAGTCATGGATAAAACCATGCTTATCACCGAGTCGGTAGCCAATTGCTTCTCGCCTGCATTCACTTTATTTCGAGTATCCCACCATTTCCACAACAGTATGACCACCGTCAAGCATGTTTGGGGCTGTAGGTTCAGTATTGCATTCACAAAAGCTATTGCTGTTGGCTCAGCAATCAATTTCAGTCTGAGTTCTTCCATCTGTAAACCCCGCCAACACTGTCGCACACCTTTGCATTTCAAAAAGCAATGACCCCCGTCCTCATCAAATCTCCTGCACACTGGGCTTCCTGGTTGGTGGAGCTGAAGAAGCGTCTTTCCCAACAACACGCCGCCCGTGCACCGGCAGGACGCGCTCCAGTCGTTTGGCATCGATGGAAAGAAACAGCCTAGGCAGAGATACATCCCAACTCGCCGGTAAGCTGTCCCCATCTCGCTTCGATCGCTTGAGACAAAATTCGAGCGTCCACCCAAACTTTTTTCCTTATATATGTTCTTACAGGTTCCATGCATAGCACCAATCTGACACATGGGTTTTGATTCACGCATCTTCTTTTCGTCCCAGAGTAGTAGTAGACTCTTCTTGGATTTAATATTGTTCTACAATAGGGAATGAAACCCGCTGATCTGTTTGAAAAGAAGAAGATGCAAAACTGGCTTGATTATTACTGATTCAAATATGAGTGAATCCATCAGAGGCAAGAATAGCTAAGCTACTAAGCTATGCTTGGTCACGCAGTTCTGGTACTTACATTGTTTCACTTCTTGTAGTGGGAAGCGTTGACTTGGGATTCTCATGTGTGCTAGATAGTCCATGCCTCAATTGTAGGATGTTACTATAGATTTCTATTTTGTCAGTGTCACACTGTTTAGGGAAATATGAGGCAGCACCTAGAGGATCGCTATTTTCAGCTTTCAGCAACATGCTCGATTGTCGTCGCTGTCTTTTTTTTATCACTATTTTCAGCTGTTGAGGACATGGATCTAGAGAAAGGATGGGAAAAGGCATACGGAGTAGTCCATTATGAGACTTGTCTTCTGTGTGGTTTAAGTTTCAGTATTTTTTTTTCTGAAGTATATATGAATGTCCAAAATCGGCATGTTCTATAACCATGCTTTGCTTTGAACACTTATGTTTGAGGGAATTCTAGCTGAACCTGTTGTCCAACATTGCTGCTATGATGGAGACATCTTGAGAAGATGTGGTATAACCGTATAAGCAGCAGTTCTTTTTGTTTGGCCTTTTTAATCCTTTTCTTTCTTCCTGGCTTATTGTTTATCTCTATATGACTATATGTAATTCTTTCTTTTTGCTTGGGAGTGCTTGATGATGTCCTGATCTCGCAATGGTGTTTGATGATAGACTTCTTGGCTAAATAGACTGTATCAAGTATATGAGTGCTGACACTACTTGATCGTGTGACTCCTAAATTCTGATCCTGTGAACTCCCATGGCGTGTTATATGTCCGGTTCTTATTACATTTTGCTAAATGTTTCAGGTGCACGTACATTGGCTTTACCAAAAGTGTGGTGGTGTGCTGGACTCCTAGATTCAGTTGCTCACCATATACAATTTCTATTATATCAATGATTTGATTGGGGCTGTGACAGAGATCTTGATTGGAGTAAGAGGGTGTTTGGAAGGAGAGACTAAAGTCTAATAGGTGTCACATCAAAATATCGGAGGAATGTCGGAGGGGGTTTTTGGATACCAATAAAAAGAACAAATTACAGATTTCGTCAAGACTCCACGAGACAAATTAATTAAGTATAATTAATCCGTTATTAGCATATGTTTATTGTAGCATAATATTATCAAATCATGGACTAATTAGACTTAAAAGATTCGTCTCGCAAAGTTATTGCAATATGTATAATTAGTTAGACTACATTTAATACTTTATACATGTGATTAAATATTCGATGAGACATAGACTAGAGTCTAGAGGTGGGAAACAAATACGTCCGGCATGTAGCTGGTAGGTTTATCCTAGATCCGCCACCGCCAACGAACACTAGAGCCGAGAAGTAGGACCTGCCCAGCCAGCCTTTGGACAGTACAGTAGGCAATGGCAACTTGTGCCCTGGCGGCTAGAAGACAACGCGGCCAGATCCGACGACCAGCTCAAGCGGTCAACCCTAGGCTTGGCCAGGTTAGCCTGCTCGCTGATACGAGTTGGTCTGTGGGCTTTTGGTGCAATTAGAATTAGAAAAATATAAGTTGCTCTATCACTAAAAAAATATATATCAGGAAAGACTAGAACTAAAAAAATCATTCAAAGAATAAAAACGATTGGTGTGATGTACACTATAAAAGTTAACGAGGTACTAAAATGGCATACCAATAATTTATATTTTAAAAAAGCTAACGAGAAAGAAATTAAAACTAGGAAAAAATCATTAAAGAAAAATAAAGATGATTGGTGTGATCTACGCTATAAAAATTAACAAGGTACTAATAAAAATTATGAAAGTTAAAAAACAAAAAATGATACAAATAATTTATATTTAACAAAACTTATAGAGAGTAAACTAGGATAGACACGTGCATAACTAGTAAATTAAAAAGGCCTGTGGTTCATAATTTGAAATCATTAAAAGTACTTCCTTCGTCCTATAAACTTTATCATTAAAAAAAATTATACCCTTTCACGTACACGTTTTTAGTGACAAATTCTATAAGATGGAGATAGTATTTAAAAAGATCTTCAACAGCAATAGACTGTCTCGTAATAGTCCTTGAGGCGTTTGGATATTGGAATAAAAAGAATGGAATATAGAAAAGAAAATAGATGAATGATTAGGATTGAATAAGGTGTAGAAATAGATAGGATCTTTTGAAGAGTAGAATATTGCATCCCTATCCTAGACCCTATCCCTATCCAAACAACTAGTAGAAGAAAGTTGGGGAAAAAAGAACTAGAAAACGAGGGCGTGGGCCGCGCTGGGCCGTGAGACTCCCCTCTCCCGCTGCATAAGAGGAGCGGTACCGGTCGGCCTCAGCCCTAGGGCATCAGATGGAATCAACCGCCGCCGCCGCCGCCGCCGCCCCGCCATCCCCTGCTGACTATACCAAACCGAACCCTAGCTTGCCCAAGCGCAATCGCGGCGACATGGTGGATTCACCATCCAAGATAGCCAAGCTAGGCGACGACACGGTGGAATCAACGAAGGAGTTCGCCAAGCCGGTATACCTTGTGGAGGCGCTCTGGGCCAAGCAGCAGCCGCCGTCCTACTCCGTTTTCATGGTTGACGCGGCCGCCGTCGCCGGCGGTAGCGACAACACGCTCAGCGCCCGCGCTCTTGGCCACTTGCCTGCCGCTGAGGACGGCATGTCCTTCGTCACCGCGCATTCGGAGCACGGCACCTGGATCGTCGGCGTCGGTGGGCCAGGAGGGAGCACCACCATCTTCGATCCGAGGAGCACGCCGGCGGCGGGCACGCTCCGCGGCCCGGAGCAATCCTACCCCAAAGACAGACCCATCCTGATCTCTCACGGTGGCAAGGTCTACGCTCTCTCGCGCCGCCCCAAGGTGCACCGCAAGTCGAATCTAGACTTCCCGCCATGGTTCGAGTCGCTCAGCTTCAAGAAGGGTGTCGCCTGCATCTACCACCACGGCTGCCCCTCCTGGAAGCACTTGCCGCCACCTCCCTGCTTCCCTTGCTACCTGGACCCTTGGGAGTTCCGGTATCCGCCGGACATCTCAGTCTCATCCTACGCAGCCTTCGGCTCCCACATCTTGATTTCGCTGCAGCAAGAAGATACGGGCACTTACGCTTTCCATGTGGTGAAGACATGGGAGAAGGTCTGTGACAAGAACCTGCCTTTTGTTGGCCAGGCTATGCCCATCGGCGGCAGCCTCTTCGCCGCTTGCCGTGTCATGCCCAACAATGCCCTTGCCACTACCTCTGTGTTCCACATGTCCATCGAGGTTTCGACACCAGCAGTGCCAGGCAAGCTCGTTACCAGCTCAATCAAAGAGTTCCCGGTGCCATCAGATGGAGAGATTCCCAGGCCGCTCTTGTGCCCACTGGGAAGGGGCAGCTTCTGTTCCATCAGGCTGGGGTCATGTCGTCAAAGCCGCAAAGGCAGATACTTGAAGGATCTGCAGATTATCTTGACTGCTTTTCAGATGGACAATGTTGATGCTATCCTGACTGCCTGTCAGACAGAGAATGCCGAGGCTAAGGATTTGCATGGTGCAGAACTGCAGGTGAAGCAAGAAAATCAGATATACAAATTCAAAGGCGGATCTCGATTTCTGGCTTCGTTGCACATGCCTGTGATTGCTGCATTGTCCATGTAAGCATCTGTGGATTCACTCACTCTCACACCATTAGGCTTAGTATTCTTCATATTTCTGCTTCTGCTACTAGATTAAAGTCTTCCACACAATTGCACCATAGTGTTGTTCCGATTTCAGTTTTCATAGGTAAAAATTGCAAATTATGTGTGTACAAATTCTGTTTTGCAATGACTGTCATCACCACTTATTTGGCTCTTGATTTTCAACAATTCAAATTTCTAGCCCGTGATGCTTGCCCCCTTGTCTTGAACACTTGTAACAGATTAGAGTGTAATTAAATCAGGCAGTACTAACAAAGTTTATGTATCGTGGAGGTTCGGTCGTCTACCACCTAAACTAAGCTGTACATTGCTCGGCAAGCCGACCACAACTCTCCTCGCTCCTTTATCAGGGCTTGGGACCTGCTATACTGGGACACCATAGGCACCCCAACATAGGTGCAGTTTACCTTGGTTGATTGCCTTAATTTTGGTTGTCAATTGGCATCTGGTTCTGTCAGGCCATGCATCTTATGCATAATCATCAGATGTTGAGCGCTGATTTTTGTGTCTACGCATATAACTAGGATGTGATTGATCAACTTTGTTGATCCCATTGGGGTTACATCTGAAAAGTCTAGTGGCATTGAATCCATTTACTCAGAAATCAGCAAAGTAAATCATCTTGGAGGTTTCATTTACAGGCCGTTTGGTACTAAAACTTCCATGTGGCAATTGGCATTTGTATGCAAACTTTGCTACATTATTAAAAGTTACAGAAATCAGTGTAAATCATATTGGGGTTTTCAAGCCGTTTGGTACTAAACCTTCCATGCGGCAGTGGTGTGTAAACTTTGCTACATTGTTAAAAGTTACAGAATTAACAGTATTAAGCTACCAAATACTTTGCTGCAATTCTTTTGTTAGTGCAGAGTAATTGATTGAGAGACTGAAAGCAACCACTTTGTTTTGAGTGCCTCGTTGAAAAATTCAGCAAATGTTTGTCTTGTCAACAAGTAATATTTTTTTTTTCTTATGCTATGAGATGTCACCACTCTGATGCACCGGGTTGGAACAATTAATTTAGCCTAGCAGATGGTTAGGGTAAAACCTGAATGAAAAAATTGTTGAGTTTTGCCTAACCTGCCCATTCTTAAAGAAAAAAAAAATGTTCGCTAAGTAATTCAAGTTCCGTGGCACCTTAATTGTTTTCGTAAGACATGCCTGTTGTGGGATGGTTCTCATTGTATGTTTACATTAGCCCCACATTTAGATTCAAGAATTGTATGGCCTTGTTGGTCACTTGTATTATTGTGTGCTAACCATCCTAGCATGCCCCAATCAGTTACCTTCTTTTCAGGACCTTGCAAGTCACATTCCGTTACAAGTGATCCAGGCCGTGGCTGAACCCGTGAATGCCGTTGGTATCACCTTTTTTGTTCACTGATAACATATATGCTTCCGCCAGTTCTGATGCGGTCTAGGCTAACCCAGACCATCAGCTTAGTTCCAAGGACTACACCTACCATGCTGTAACACTGTTCTCTCACCCAAATTCATCTTGCGAGAACTATAGGTTTTTCCCCTTGTTCTAATGCTGCTACTTTATATCGGAACTTTCCTTGAAATGGGAGTTCAGATATAAAATTCAATGTAGTAAATGCATCTTGCAGATTCAAACAGATTTAGATCATGTGCTTTTCTTATATGTGTAGGGTAATATAGTTTAGCAGCTAATTAACACAATTATTTGAAAACAACATTGGTTTGCATCCATTGCAGATACACATCAATTTGGGACTTTGAGAGTACTGGATGACGAGTGCTTATTAGCCACATTGCCCTGATATTTGCTTTGATTGCAAGTGTTCTTCACTGATTGAATGTTTTATTTAATCTTGACGTGCTTACTAAGTTACTGCAGAGGTGCAGAATGAATGCTATAGAACCTTTCGTGACTCATTGACTGTGCAAAAAGTGCAAATTTTTGCAAGCTCTGCTCTTCGCTTGAGACTTGACTCATGTATTGACTGGTGTGTTTTTATGGTAACCCAGGGACATGACATACTGAACTATTTGGAGCGAAAACGAGAGATGACAGGACATCAAGTGGTGAGGTGTCGTGTCAAGCACTGTAATCTTCTCCATGGAGCTTATGATCTACTCTAAGCAGCTGTATCTATGCCTCGCCTGTCCTTGGGCCCTGTTTCTAAACTGATCTTTAGTTATTGTGAATGGTAACACTGGCCATCTTTATATATACCATTATAAAGAACAAGCGATATGGCTGCTCTACTATTGGTTTTGGTTTTGCTATGTGTTTTGCAAGCGTGATACCTGGAGAAACGAAACCGGCATGTTCTTTGCTGTATTTTGAACTGGAGATTGCACTAACAATATACCATCCCAATCGAGATCGTGTCGATTGAGGGTGCTTTGCTTCTTTTTACCTCCATTGGTCATACATAAATAATTCTAACTGCTGTCATGTTGGCCCTCCCTCCACCAAGGCAAGACCATGCTGATTAATTGCCTGATTTACTAATGATTCCACCATCTTTGAAGCATCCATTCACCACATCACCACATGGCCTATAGGAGTACGAGTATGTCAGAACTGAAACACTAACTCTTTTTTCTGCTCAATTCTATCAGCTGGATCGCGCAGTGCTGCAAGGACAATGATAATTAGTAACAGAAAAAACAAGAACGATGACGTTGACCAGAGAAGTTACATCTGCGCATGCTGCAAAATTCGACTGGCTACTAAAGCCATAATAATGTCAGGAGCAAGGAAACGCGCACCATTGAATGAGCCGTGAGCGTTGCACTTGTCCTTGAACACTGTGCTGGCCGGCCGGCCGGCTCCCAAGTCCCACCCGCGTACCGGCTACAATGAGGCTGCATGCTTGCTGGCGCGGTGAGGCGTCCAATCCAACCTCCGTCGCAGCAGAAGGAAATTTAAGGAACACGTCATAAATGGCATGATCCGATACAGGAGTGAGTGCCAGAGACAGGAAGAACGAGACAGAGAAGGTACTCGCCGAGTACTAGTAGCGGATTCAGAACGAGGGAGTCAGTAGCGTACAGTATACATCCGTTTTGCGCGCTGATGCATCCATTACTGCGGTCTGCGGTTACGCGCTGTCCTGTCCGCCTATCTCTCTCTACCCGTGCCTGCGTAATTGTGGATGGAACGGAGGAGGAGATCAGACGGCCGGTGGAGGGGCGGAGCGGAGCGGAATCACCGACCGAGCGAGGAGGCCTAGCCAATTTACTCCCCTTCACCTGATCTCGTGTGACCGCGAGCGGGTCCTCACGAGACCTCCCTCCCTGACTCAAATTCTCGCCACGCCTCCCGCGCTCCCCGGCCCTCTCCGGCTCTCTCCCACTGCAGTGCACGCTGCTTCAAATACGGCACCAAACGAACCCTCCCAGCTGCATTGCTCGTCTCCATGAAGAACCATCGCAAACCAGTTCAGTTGGCAGCAGCAAGGCCAATGGATGTCACCTGCAGGGTGTTCCTAGTCTACCACTCGTTCTTCCTGCTGCTGCTCATTCCGGCGGTCGTCCTCGGTGCCGCCGCGGAGACGATGCAGACCTACATCGTACAGCTGCACCCGCACGACGAGGGTGGCAGCGGCGGCGATGCCATGCTGCCCGCCTCCAAGTCCAAGGTCGACTGGCACCTCTCCTTCCTCGAGAGGTCCGTGGGGTGGGAGCAGGAGAAGCGCCCCTCCTCGCCCCTCCTCTACTCCTACCACACCGTGTTCGACGGCTTCGCGGCGCAGCTCGCGGACGCCGAGGCCGCGGCGCTGCGCGCGCTCCCGGGCGTCGCGTCGGTGCGCGCCGACCGCCGGGTCGAGCTGCACACCACCTACTCGTACCGCTTCCTGGGGCTCAACTTCTGCCCCCACGGGCGCGTGGGCGCGCTCCGGGTACGGCCGCGGCACCATCATCGGGGTGCTCGACACCGGCGTGTGGCCCGAGAGCCCCAGCTTCGACGACCGCGGCATGCCGCCGGCGCCCGTGCGGTGGACCGGCGTGTGCCAGCGCGGGGAGCGCTTCAACGCCTCCAACTGCAACCGCAAGCTCATCGGGGCAAGGTTCTACTCCAAGGGCCACCGCGCCAACTACCCGACCAACCCCCTCCGAGGCCGCGTCGCTGCTGGAGTACGTGTCGCCGCGGACGCGCACGGGCATGGCACGCACACGGCGTCCACGGCGGCCGGCGCGGCCGTCGCCGGGGCCAGCGTCCTGGGCGCCGGGCTCGGGGAGGCGCGCGGCGTCGCCCCCGGCGCGCACCTCGCCGCCTACAAGGTGTGCTGGTTTAACGGCTGCTACAGCTCCGACATCCTCGCCGGGATGGACGACGCCGTGCGCGATGGCGTCGACGTGCTGTCACTCTCCCTCGGCGGGTTCCCCATCCCGCTCTTCGAGGACAGCATCGCCATTGGCAGCTTCCGTGCCACGGCGCGCGGCGTCTCCGTCGTGTGCGCAGCCGGGAACAACGGGCCGGCGCCGAGCTCCGTCGCCAACGAGGCGCCGTGGGTGCTGACTGTCGGCGCCGCCACACTGGACCGCCGCTTCCCGGCATACGTCCGGCTCGGTGACGGACGGGTCCTGTACGGCGAATCCATGTACCCTGGGGAATCGGTTTGAAAAAAGGCGGGAAGGAGCTCGAGCTGGTGTACGCCGTTGGTGGGACCCGGGAATCCGAGTACTGCCTCAAGGGGTCCCTGGATAAAGCCGCCGTCGCCGGAAAGATGGTGGTATGCGACCGTGGCATCACGGGCCGCGCCGACAAAGGCGAGGCAGTAAAAGAAGCAGGCGGCGCGGCCATGGTGCTCGCCAACTCCGAGGTAAACCGGCAGGAGGACTCCATCGACGTCCACGTCCTGCCAGCGACGCTCATCGGGTACCGGGAGGCCGTGGAGCTGAAGAAGTACATCAGGTCAACGCGGCGGCCGGTGGCGAGGATAGTGTTCGGCGGCACGCGGATCGGGCGCGCGCGCGCTCCGGCGGTGGCCGTGTTCTCGGCGCGCGGGCCGAGCCTGACGAACCCCTCGGTGCTGAAGCCCGACGTGGTCGCCCCCGGGGTGAACATCATCGCGGCGTGGCCCGGGAACCTGGGCCCGTCGGGGCTGGAGAGCGACGCCCGCCGGTCCAACTTCACCGTGCTCTCGGGGACGTCGATGGCGGCGCCTCACGTGAGCGGCATCGCGGCGCTGATCCGGTCTGCGCACCCGTCCTGGAGCCCGGCGATGGTCCGGTCCGCGATCATGACCACGGCCGACATAACCGACCGGCAGGGCAAGGCGATCATGGACGGCGGCGGCGGCGGGCGCGCGGACGTGTTCGCCATGGGCGCGGGGCACGTGAGCCCGGCGCGCGCCGTCGACCCGGGCCTCGTCTACGACATCCAGCCCGCCGACTACGTGACGCACCTGTGCACGCTCGGGTACACCCACATGGAGATCTTCAAGATCACCCACACCGCCGTCAACTGCAGCGCGGCGCTCCGCGAGGACAGGAACAGGGGCTCCTTCAGCCTCAACTACCCGTCGATCGCGGTGGCGCTCAGGAATGGCGCCAGGTCGGCGGTGCTGCGGCGGACGGTGACCAACGTCGGCACGCCGAACTCGACGTACGCCGTGCGGGTGTCTGCGCCGCCGGGGGTGAAGGTCACGGTGGCGCCCACCACGCTGTCGTTCGTGGAGTTCGGCGAGCAGCGGAGCTTCCGGGTGACCGTGGATGCGCCGTCGCCGCCGCCGGCGAAGGACAGCGCGGGATACCTGGTGTGGAAGCAGAGCGGGGGCCAGGGGAGGCACGTCGTGAGGAGCCCCATCGCCGTGACCTGGGTGGTGGAGTAGCGCTCGCAGCTGCTCCCCCCGACGACCCTAGCTAGCTGGCTGGCTGGTGTAGTGTAGTGCCCTCTGTCTGTGTGACGACTCTATATCAAGGATTAGTTTGTTACTTCGGCGAGCGGTAAACCTGATTGTTTTACCGCGTCAGAGGCTGCGAGTTTTACAGTAGCTGAATTTGCAAATCGAGGTGTAAGTGTCAACACGGATTCGATACCTGTTCAGTTCGGTGAATCTTGTGCGTCCTCGTCCTTTCGTACACTTGCTAGCTCTCTGCCGTTTTTCTGTTCTCGCCGACTGACGAAATGCGAGGGAGGTGGTTGTTGTCACCCTACCAATGTTCCTGTTGGGCTGTTCGGGCACGGGCTCCCGATGAGGCAAGGCCACTGTGAGTGTGACTGTGTGAGATGAGCTCTGTCAGTTTTAAAACGGTAATGATCCTATGCTGACGTCCGGCCTTTTGGCCGCTTCCAGACGTGGCACCAGCTGATTGTGCCGTCCCACCGCCCACTGCCCCACCTCCCCTAAGACCCACTCGTCCGTGCCTACCCCCCGTGACCCACTCTCTATTTCCCATCGCTGAGCCTGCCACATGCCATGTGCTTCCTGCCTCCGCCAGCCCCTCGCGCCTCCCTCCAGCCGAGCCCCTCCCTTCTTCCTCCCATCCCTTCCCTTCCTGACTCGGAGTAGGGCGCGACAACAGCGGCTGGCGAGGAGAGCGCGCTCCCTCCCCCTGCTCTCTCTCCCTCATTCTCTTGCCTCCATGCAACCGGAGTGAGAGACGATGGCATAGCTTCGACGAGGTAGGTGGGAGAATCTGAATCTGAGGCCTCCTTCTTCCTCCTCCGGATGATCCGGATCCGAGCTCCCTTCCTCCTCCTCTAGATCTGCCCGTGCTTCTCCTTCTCCTCCCCGGATCCGAGGGGTTTTTCGGTGGTGGCTAGGGTTCCGACGAGCTCTCGAGTTCAACTCTCGCGTGTTGCAATGGTGTTTTCTAAAAGTCGCGGTGTATTTTTCAGGTGATGTTGCAGTAAGCTAGGGTTCCATGGAGCTCTCGTGTTCAGATCTTGCCATTGTTGTAATGGTTCTCTTTGGATGTTGCAGTAGGTTTCAGTCATTTGTTGCAGTACTGATTTCGAGATGTTGTTTCAGTTCTTTTCAATCTGCATGTTGCAGTAGGGGTTGTGTGTTGGTGCAGCAACTGTTCGGGTGTTGTTGCAGCACTACGTTCATGGTGTTTCATCAATATCCATTCAATGTTTCAGCTATCTATTTTATTCATTTTTGTTGTTGCAATAATATGTTCATAGTGGTTCAACTTATTCACTCCAATGTTGGAGCTACTTTGTCTCTATTTTTTGGTTATTGCAGTGTGTATGTTTTATGGTGTTTCAACTGCTTCAACCTATTGTTGCAACAACATGTTTACTGTTGTTGCAGTATCATGTGTTTTGTGTTGCAGCGGGGAAGAGATGGGGAGAGGGGTGGCCGTGGGGGGTGAGCTAACGGCGGGTGGATGTGCTGGGTCCGCCCGAGGTAGGGGCAGGAGGGGGCAGATCCCATGCTCGTAGGAGGCGGGGTTGGGGACCGGGGGCGATCCCGTGCTCGTGGGCGGATAGGGCTGGTTTCTTCCGCGGGGATCGGGAAGGCGAAGGAAGGGCTTTGCACGCGAAGACTTCGGGTGTGGGGGCGCGTGCTCGGCGGGGTGTTGTGAGGCGGGGAGGACTGGTGCGGGGGGTGGTGGGAGGAGGGCGTGGGGGTTGCGGCCGGCCGGACGTCCATCCGTTTCTAGATGTCCCGGACGGAAGCACGACCGGTTTTTAAAGGAAAAAATTCATTCCAGCCCTCATCATTTTTTGCACCCTCGTCATTTAGAATAGGCCCGCAGGCTTACTTGGGCCAACATGGGCTGAACGCCTACTATTTATGCACTTGGGCTCAAGTGGGCGCGAATGGCAAGGCCTCTCAACATCGAACAATTGTGCCCTCACCGCTCTGCACGGTGGGACCTAGTGGGGCATACCACCGCCTCATCATCGAGCCCATCCGTGACAATTTGTTGCGATGACGAGGATATATAAGGGAGCTCCCAACGGTGATGAGTGGCACAACCGCCACGACCACGGGGCGACGCCGGTGGCATGGCCAATCATGAGGTTGTGGTTTTGAAGACCTAGACGACGGTTGCCATTGACAAGGTGGGTGCATTGCAAGAAAAAAGATATCCCCCCTTCAGAACGTTGATTGTATTTGGATGGGTGCACTACAGGAGAAAAGACAATATGTGTAGGGAGTGTCTATTGTAAGAGAGACAATGTGCATGAGGATAAGGATGTCGGAGTTCAATCTTTTGCCGCCCAAATCCACTCTCCCGTCAGTATCTCGCCTACCCCACCACTGCCAAACTAGATTCATACTCCAGTAATAACCAGTCATCTCAACAAAACTGCACTAGTCCACCATTAATCGTCACCAAATAGACTTTCATTACTACTTTAACGCCAAACGTGGCTCCTAGACTTCGGCGAAAAATACGCCATAGACGTATATGACATCATCGATGTTGCTAATGGCTCGACGACGGCTCCTAAACATCACTCCTCTGACGTTGAATGCATGTGACCAAGCCAATCACTAGCGAGACCGTCTCGAATGGAGACGACCCCATCGCTGATGGGGGCATGTGCCCCTGTATCGTTGTATGTGTATATACATAGGATGAGTGCACCACAGGAGAGAGTCAATATGCATGGGGATATGTGCATTGTAGGAGAGAGCCAATATGCATATGGATAGAGATGTTAAGCACATGGTTTTATAAAATCTCGTCGTATCGCCAATCAAGTTTGTTTATTTTTGCATCGAGCTACAACCAACTCCAAAGACCATACTAAAGCTCCACCACTTCACTGCATACCTACAACCCCAACCATGACATTATAACACCCTAATTCATGATTTATAGTATTTTAAAATTTTTCTAGAATTATTTAGCACTAAGACCTAATTTGTTAGTGGAGGAAAATAATTTTTTAAGCTTTGTTCCATCCATGCTCATTTTTTAAAAAAAAATACACTTCGGTCGATTAAGGTTTGGAATCTTATACAAACTCCATATTTGCAAATATTTTGAAAAAATCCTAAAGTTCCTGTTAGGCTGAATACCTTTCTCAAGCTCATGGACCGAAGCCTACCCCTGCTTGCCAAGTCCACACCCCCCCTCTTGCCTCGCTCTCTTTTTTTTGGAAAAGAATCAAATTTATCTTACTCAACTATCACCGTCGTTTGATTTTGCTGAATCTGTTTTTTTAGGAAGTCATTTTTTTTTTAATCTCTGAACTTCTAAAATGGTTTGTAGCTGAGGGGGTAAAATTGGACGACCGAAATGGTTAAGCAAGATAAATTGAACTTTCGAGCAGGCAACGCATGGGACATTGAGCATTGGGCACATGGTCCTTCTACAACCTTCTCTCTTTGAATTCATCTCTCAAAATAGAAAAGCTTCTTTCTTCTGGATTCAGTGTTCAGATTAGCTTCCTTCCGAAAGCAAGTATACCGAGCATTCATTCGATGACATCTAGGTCCTAAATCCAAAACCTTAAACACTAGATCACCGGCATACCTAGCGTAAAAGAAGAGTTGCTGCCCATTTGCATGTTCCATTGCTTTTTCAAGAGCTAGGTCTAATGGAAAAAAATTCATTAATCTTCAGGTGCTAGCTAGGTTGCACGCGCGCAATTGAGACTCTGGCTAGTAGCTTCTCATGTTCATCTCTCTCTTAATTGAATATGTGCTCCGGCACGGTCGCGAAAAAGAAAAGCTTCTCATGTTCACAGTTTCACTCAACCTTCTCACTTGCCCCAAGTGCAGTGCTTATGCCAAGTTAACAATGGACCCGTTCCATTGAGGCCTTGTTCGGTTGCAACGAAAGTTGCAATATTCTCCACTCTCTCTCCGTCACATCAATTTCTACCCGCATGTGTGGAGCATTAAATGTTAGTAAAAAAAATAACTAATTATACAGTTTAGTTGTAAATCACGAGATGAATCTTTTGAGCTTAGTTGGGCCACGATTGGACAATATTTATCAAATACAAACGAAACGCTACAGTGCAGGGAATGCAAGTTTTTCACGAACTGAACAAGGCCTGAGATAAGGACGGATCGGAAGCCCTCACCTAAGCTACAACGCACCACAGTGGAAATCCTGACGCTGCACGAGTGTGCCTGAAACCAAGCTTCCCGTCATCCTTCATGGAGGGTCCCGTTTTTATCTCGGCTTCAAAAGTGGCGAAATCTCGACTTTCAAAAGCGATAATGGGATGTTATGATATTATAAAAAGGTTTAGTAGGTTTATGTATCGCTCATGACGGTGATTTCCAGTTCAGTTGCCACATTTCTCTTCTCTTATCCCTTTTCTGAACCAGGTTGAGGCTTCATATGGGGGGCTTCAGAGTGCAATCTTTATCATTTTTATTTACATGGGGGTGGTTTTTCCATGGGGTTTCAAAGTGCAACCTTTATCAGTTTCATATATGGGGTTTCAGAGTGCAGTCTATACAGTACCTATCTCTGATGCAACAGAACTTGGAGAACACTCCTACGTGACATGCATATACCAAGCCAACGCGGTGAACATCCATGCTGGTTTCTGTGAAGTGCAAGAAGCCAACCAGGTTTTAGAAGAAGCCGGCTCTTGGTGCAGCTAAAGGCAAAAGGAGAGCGGTAGTCTGAACTCTGAAACCCCATAAACGCGAAGCACTTTTCCTTGACGATCCTCTCTTGTCCCAGTGATCCAAAGTGGCCACGCTTTAGCCTTCGTTGTTTTCTGCACTAAACAAAAGCCAGCTCCTTGAAGATGAAAAGGTTGGCATTGTTTTTCCTTCAGTTGGCGCCACATGGTTCAGAGAGATAGAGATGATCCACTTTGAATCGGCAGGAGATCAGCAACGGACCCTACATTGATTTAGCAGTCTTGCCGAAAGAGAAAACTTTGGCTAAGCTATGTGGTTAGCAGCCGGGATTGTTCAGTTTGTTCTTGCCTGATGCAGTAACCTAGCAGCTTTCTTCGCACCTGGTTTCTTTAAAGAACTACAAACTGTTTTGGCTTTATTGCTTCTGAAATAAGGTGGGAATGAAATGATAGCCTACTTATGATGAAGGGGCGAGGGTATCGAGTTCTCTGTTTTTTGTTGCAGCTAAATTCAACCAAAGATTCTAGGTTCCCTCTGAGAGTACGGGATCCCTTGCCATTTCAGCCATTCTTTTTTTGTGAACGCTTATGCCTTCCCAAAGGTTATGAAATCATTTTTCAGTGACTAATGCTCAGCCTTAGGCCACTATGCCCACCATGTACATTAAATTTACATGATGTGAAAAAACCATGCTACAATATGATGAGGTTTTATGCGAAAAGACCGTGCCAAATGCCCTAAAAGACACCATGATTCTGCGGTGCCGTCATGCAAGCTGGACCAAAGGCCATCATCCTTTGTCTAGATTCTTCCTAAGAGTTGTGTCGACCAGATGCTAATATAACATTTATTAAGAAGAGGGCGAGTTCAGTACATCATGTTATTACGTCAGAAACAAAGATCACTAGCACTACTATTTTTTTTCTCAAATCCATGTAAGGAATTCTCTCTATTTACTCCTGTATTCAATTTGGTTTGAACAATCTGTCCCAAGAATTTGGTCCCAAAGTTATTTGGTTTTATTCCTCATCATTTGAGAGACGAAATAAACTTCATCAAATATATAGGGTTGAGTTTAAGAGCAGTTGCTTTGACAACTCCAAAAGCATGAGCTAGTGGCGAAGTTTGGTGCTAAACAAGATTACTGTGCACGCATGTTGCTTATGTGCTTAATACCTGAATACCTGATTCAGATACAGTAGATGATGTGATGTCTCGCCGGCCCTTAAATTGGCTACTAGTGATGTGTAGCCCTCACTTGCTCCATTGCCCTCCCCTGGTTCGCCTCTGAACCAATGAGAAGTGGATGCCGCTATCACCTCTGACTTCTGGGAGAGGACAAGCTTGAAGAAATCAATCAAGAAAGATGAAAGACGCCACCTCCTCCTGCTCTCTACCATGTTGTCTCTGAAGGCTCCTTCATCTGTGAGTCGTTGCATCCTACCATCCTGATCAATGGCGTCGGTTGTCGCAGCTCCTGCATCGTTGGATAGGTGCCAAGATCATCCCTGCCACTGGAGAGTGTCTTGAATGGAGCTGTGGAGGCCGCCGCTGCAGAACCAGAGGATGGTGCAGTGAGTAGCAAGAAAGTAGGAGCTTGCTGATGTATTATTATTACTGGCTGTTGGAGCTGTAGGCAAGTCTGATTCTTGGCTATCCCGAAACGTTCTCTGTAACGCTTTTGAAAGAAACTATCTTTCTCTCTTCTTGTCACAAGTTTAAAGGTTCTATCGATCTGGATTGGTGTGAGATCGAATTATGATTGGTGCAAGAGATCTGTGACTGCATGTGTTTGTAAATTAAAGGTTGCACTACTTAGCGTGATTGTAGAGTTGGACGAACAAGAGCGTCGACGTGTTCGAGAGGCTTTTCAGCAGCAGCGAGCCAGCGACGACCTTTCCGCTACAAGCAAGCAGAAGATTCAGCGCATGGTGGGCGAGAGCCGAGAGGCCGGCAACGAGGAGAGGGCGATGGTTTATGGCTTGATGATGTTATGGCGGTTTCCATCCCACCAAAATTTTTGTTCTCCTCAGGAGCGTAAGTCCATTCGAGACGACGAGGCAGCTGTCGGCTTGTCGCCGTCGCCGGACGGGAAGCCGGGAAGGCCATGAGCCCATGATTGATAGGGGCAGAAAGCAAGGAGAAATTTTTATATTTGACACCTCATTCGCTGGTGCTAACGGTCTAAGTCGGTGCACGCGCATTATTTTTTCTCTCTGTTTCTTTTCTTTCATTAACCCTTTGTTGTTTTAGTCCATATATGAGTGGTCGGATTTGCCTATGTCTTTATTCTTTCGTGCTTGTTTGGCTCTACTTATATTTATCTCAACTCATGTTTGTTGAATGGATTACTCTAAAATTTAGCCAAATTTTTTATCACAATCCATTTTAACATGTATGGATTTAGATGGGCACAACAGCCAAACAAGGTTTTCCAAATAAATATTTAGTTTCTAATGCTTTGTTTTAGACTTACTGAGAAAATGGGGACATACTGTTTCAGGCTAATTTGGTGAAAGTGAAACATGTTTTTCTCTGTTTGGATTCTTCATAATCAAAGGCGGATCCTAAGTGAGATTACAGAAAAGTAGATGACTGGAATACTTAACTTTGAGGAAACAATATTCTAGAAAGCGTGGAAGTTTACAAATACATACGGTAGTATTCTATTTTCTGTGTTGCCTTTTATACCTTGACATTCTAATTCTAGTTAATGAAACACATGTCACAAGTCACAACGACATGCTTTTGAAAAAAATGCCCATGTCACTATTATTTTTATAATTATAAAGCTAGACAGGAGATTTTAAAACGGTCTTCCTAGCGTCCGGACGTCCGGCCTCCAAGGGATATCCGGACGCACCTCCCAGATCAGTGCAGCACACCAGCTTCATAACAAATTAAATTAAAAAACCCACTCTAGCCCATCCCGTCCGGAGACATGCGCTCCCTCTGCCCCCCACCGAGGCCCCTCTGCTCCCATCCATCGTCCCGCGTCGTGGGAAGCCCACGCTGCTGCCCCACATGCTGCCCCCGCCGCACCACATCCCACGTCCCCACGCTGCCCACATCTTGGGGCCGCCCGCACCATGCCCCCATGCGACATCCCACACCTGACACCAATGCGAAACCGCAAAAAGTGAGGAGAAAAGATGTAATACTTGATCTAGTTTTGAAACATTCAAAAGAAACAACTGCAACATATGTTTGAAAACAAATGAAACATTTAAAATATGCATCTGAAACACTCGTAAAAATCGCTGCTGCATGTGGCACGCCGTGTTGCACGTCTCCCTCGCCCATGTGTAGCCATGTGGCCGTCTTATGCTGCTTTGTCATGGCTCTTGCAACATACATCTAAAACATATGGAACACTGAAAAATATGTGTTGCAACATCGAAAAATATATCCTACAACATTGAATAGTTATTGCAACAACATGCAACAGCTACTGCAACATGCAAAATTACAGATTAAAACATTGGATGGAGCAGCTGAAACACCATGAATCTAGTAGCCACAACACTCGATACAACTGTTGCAACAGCATCCCAATAGCTACTGCAACATGCAGATTAGAAAAACTAAAATATCTTAAAAAATCATGCTTGCAACAACAACTAAACCCCACCGCAACATCCGGAGAGAACCATTGCAACAACGGCGAGATCTAAACCTAAGAGCTCGCCAGAACCCTACCCCTACTGCAACATCACCTGAAAACGTACCGTAACTTTCAGAGAACACTATTGCAACACACGTGAGGGCTGAACCCTAAGAGCTCGCTGAAACCTTAGCCACCACAACAGCCCTTAGATCTAGAGTGGGTAGGAGAAGGAGAAGCATAAGGATGGGGCCAGATCAAAAAAAAGGGAGGAGAGCTTAGATCCAGATCTAGAGGAGAAAGAGAAGCCCTCATATCTAGATCCATCCAACCTACCTCGTTGCAGCCATGCCATCATCCTTGTTCCAGATGCATGGAGGTAAGAGAGCGAGGGAGAGAGGGGAGGGAGGGAGGGGGGCGCTCACTCCTCGCCAGGAGCAGCCGCCGTCGTCCCCACTTCAGTGGCACAGAGGTGAGCATAGGTACTACAGGAGGAGGGAGGGAGGAAGGAAGGGAGGAAGAGGGTGCTAGCAGGCGCAGGAGGATGGGGAGGCAGCATGAGCGGCGTAGGAATGAGAGCAGCAGAGCCAGGAAGAGGAAAAGAGGCGGAGGAGACGAGGAGATAAGGAGGAGGAGACGAGATTCCCGCGGTTAGTGGAAGGGGTGGTGAGCAGTCTAATAAATAAGTGCCACGTCCGGATAAAGCCGAACATCAAAGTTAGAATATTTTCAATTTTAAAACTTATCTTTAGAACGAAGTTACTACAAGGACAGGAGTACATTTTTTTCGTTTTCCCTTATTATCAAAGATACGTCAAAATAGGAAGTTTTTGCGAAAGCTCTGGAGTTGCTCTTAGTTCCCACGGAACAACCGCAATGCCGTCGCCGCCGTCATCCCGCCGGGCACCTCAACAAACAGCAATATCCCCACCGTCGCGGCGGCCTCCTCCACCGTCCTCACGCCCATGCCTTGGAACGGCGTGAACCGCCCCGGCGGCACCAAGTCTGCCCGCAGCAGCGCGGCGGACAGGTCCTGCCACCCGTTCACCTGCGCCTTCATCTGCACGGTGATGGTGCCCTTCTTCATCGCCGCCCTGCCAGGGTGCATCGGGCCGGGCCACGAGCCCCGCCACGGTCGCGAACAGCGTGGCCTCGTGCACCATGAGCAGCAGCACCGGCAGGCGCGCCCCTCGCCCGCTGCTGCCAAGCGCGAGGCGCGAGTCGGCCGGGGCGCGCGGCGAGCCCGGCGCGTTGACGGCCTCCGTCATCTGCTGCGGGCCGAGGGCGGGGCTGGCGAGGCGATCGGAGTCGCCGAGCAGGGTCACGGTAGGGCCGCGAGCCCGGTGGGTGGCGCCCGGGATGAGGCCGCGGGTGAGTTCCCACCACGTGCCGTCGCGGCTCGGAAGCCCTCCCGGGTAGGGTTGTCGGCGCGCGTGGCCGCCGTGAGCGCGCCGGTGCGGGTCCGGAGCACGACGTGGAACCAGCGGCGTGGCGGGTGCTGGTCCGCTTCCACCGGGGGGAGGACGGGGCGGTTGTGGGAGAAGTGCCTCGGGTTGCCTAGCTCATGCCGCAGGTCGGCGATGAAGTCGCCGTAGTTGTCGCTGCTCTTCACGTCGAATGTGACGGTGAAGAGCGGGTTCGTCGCTGAATGTGTTTCGTTCGCGTTGGTAGCCATGGAGGACAATGAGAATTAGCAGGAGATAGAGAAGTGTAGATTATGAAGTTACGAACTGCTATTATACTTGCGTTTTGGCGTGATTCATACGCTAACATAAAGTCTCATGTTTTGACTTCTGACTTTTTGACTAAGCTGATAGAACAAACGTCCCAGTCCCAGACTCCCCAGTTGAGTTGGTCACCCCATCAAAATATCTCGTGCAGAATCTATAGAAAATTTCTCATCTAATGTAGAATCTACAGAGAATACTCCCAACATTGACTCAAAAACACACACAAATCTGACCCGGGATGCATTATTGCAAGAGGAATTACCAATTGGGATAAGGATACAAACAGGTCTATCCACAAACACACAATTATGCCGTTTTAAGCTGCTTCCATGTTTGTGCCTTCAAACACCAAATCCTTGCCATAAATCGGCTGGTTATATAAGTTGGCTGATTCGATGTAAGAGAAAAATACTGTTCAAATGGCTGATAAGACAAGCTAACGAAGAGATTTGACCGCACGAAGTTGCTGCTACCACATTTGTTGCGGTTGGATGGGCAGCTTCTTGATCAGCACACAACCATCACTCCTCACAGGACCCACATACATTTGCAAAAGAGAAAAAAAGGAGTACCCACATACGTATCCAATAGGCAAGTATCAACAAGTATCAGGACAAGACAAGAGTCAAGTGCAACTAATCCTTCTGTTGGCCCAAATGGTTTTAGCAGATTTTTGTATCTACAAGCGGAAAACACAACTTGTCCAAATGTGTCCTGTATACGGGGGAGCCCTTGCGTCTTACACATGCAGACACACAGGTCTTAGCAGGTTAGTGAACCTCTACAGAATATCACATCAAAAAACGACATGCTAAGTTGATCCACCAAAAGTAGCACCTGAGCTTTGGCTAATGTTCCAGACACAGAGTTGCATCAGTAGCTGATCCTGACTCTTCACTCTTCAGGCCGCTCTGGCTCGCACGGTCTCCATGTTGTACCAGTGGGTTCATCCATAAGGGAAATACCTAAAGTAGCAAGATGTTTCCTGATTCCGTCAGACACCTCAAACTGCTTGTTCTTCCTAGCAACAGTTCTCTGCTCGATCTGTTCTTGCAATTGCTCTTCAGTCAAATTTGCTCGTTTTAATGCTTTGTCCTTCAGTTGATTCAGTACCTATTGGATCAAAGTATTATCATCAACGATGCAGTAATCATAATTGGACAGCATAGTTGGATCTTATTTAATTACAGAGAGACAGAGCATTAATACCTCTGCCAAGGATGAAGGTGGCATCAGACCAAGTACTGATAGTTTATCTTTAATTTCTGTCTCCAGAGCGATAAGACCTTGAACGTAATCTTCAGGTTGTTTTACGTGTTTCTTTGTTGCTTCTTTTTTTCTTTGCTTCTTCTTCTGCTGTTGCTCTAGTTTTTGTTGCAGCTTCTGAAAGTATAAAAGGTGTCACATCAACCACAAAATCCAAAGAAAAGGATAGTGACAGATATAATTCCTAAAAATTCAATCCTCAGAACTTCGTAGCACTAGAAACAGTACCAGCGTACCTTCAAATCATTCAAATTACTGTTTATGGCCTTCAGCAGATCCGTGAAGCCATCCTCACCATCCAGAACATCTGTGGTTTTAAGGTCATCGGACATATTATCCAAGAAAGCTTTATGGTGTCTGTTGACCAGATTTAACTCCTCAGCTGGGACTGGAACAGATATGCCCTCTTCACGATATTTAGATAACATTTCCTCACAATCATACAACGTCTGCATGGAATTTACACTGAGCAGATTTAGACAACAAAGATGATAATTTCCCAAATCCAACCAATTGGTTGGATACCGACTCAAACCAATATTTGAACTTTAGGTAAGCACCTTATAAATGTAGTACACACGATCTGACGCATTCTCAATTCCTTTATCAGAGTGATTCACATCAGATCTATAATGGGTCCGTATCAGGAAATACCGTAAAGCCATCGGATGGTATAGAGAAGTAATCTGAAAGATAGTAACTATTAGAGGTCTGGAGAGTAACCAAAACAATAAAACTCAGTCGGAGAAAATGCTAAAAATAGCCATGTCTTCACCCCATACATCTCTGATAGTGAAGAAGTTATTCTCTGATTTTGACATTTTCTGATCATCCTTGTTCACAAAGCCATTATGCATCCAGCACATCACCTCGCTCTCTGGATAAGCCGCACAGCTTTGTGCAAGTTCATTTTCATGGTGAGGAAAAATCAAATCTCTCCCTCCACCATGAATATCAAACACATGTCCTAAATAGTGAGCACTCATTGCACTTGCATTCAATATGCCATCCTGGTCTTCCATGGCCCCAAGGACTTTCCTGGGAGGGCTCACCCTCCTTGGCAGACTGCACACAGAGATCCGCTAAGAATGAGAAGTGGACACACACAAGAGTAAGCTAGAGAGTAGTTCTCATCCCTGCCACCATTTCTGTGCACCTTTCACCAGGCCATGTAACAATGACATGTGTTGAAGCCCTAACATCCTACATGTCATTGTCACATACTGGTAGTATAGATGGAAGGTGAACTTCAAATGGTGGATTGTATGAAATCATTCCTAAGATAGAAACATCAATGCACCAAAATTACCTTCCACGGGGCAAAAAATCTGCGGGATTACGCTTTCTTGTATCGACAAAGAACACGTTCACCAAAGACGATTTTGATCCAACTTTCTTCTTCGAGATAGACGAAGATATTCAGGGAAAGTATCAACGGAAAAGTAAACATCCCCTTCGATAGTATAGCCATGCCCATTCTCCATTATCTGTCCAGAAACAGAAACAGAGCAGAAACAATTCTAATTGCTGACTAAATAATTTCTTACGATATAAGAGACAAAAGGGATCACAGAATCACAATGCAATTTTGTCAGACCAGTATGATATAGAGTAAGTTAAGCAGAACTTTTCACTATGCTGGAAGCAGAGATGATACGCAAGAATATGGTTGAAGTTCTGCACTAAATTTTAAGGCGATGCGTTAGTGTAATCATCAGTTATCCTTCTGTTCACAACAGATGCACAATATGTCATGAAAAGAACAGCAAGGCTGCCGATTGGTACTGTTTGCCACAATACTTGAACATTTTAGTTATCAACTCTTTAATATGCTCAATGTGTTCTGTTACACGTGGCTCACGTGTAGGAGGCAAGCTGCTTGGAGCGCAGCCATATCAAGAAGGAATTCATTGATGAACCGGCTACTCAAACTTGTATGTGTTTCACCAGCTTCATTGGCACGCCTAATAATCTGTACAATCAAAGTAAGATCTGGAGTCACTATAGGAATAAAATGCAGGACAATATACTGCAAATATACACATAGTAGAGAACATCTTAATACAAACAGTAAATTTATAGCGCCCTGCAATTCCTATAAACTACTTCTTAGCTTAGAGAAAAAAATCACACCATATAAACCTACGATTACTCTTTGAAAGATCATGCAGAGTCGCAGAGGGCAACTTTGACACTGGTGACAGTAGTGGTTATCTTTTCAATGCAAAATAGGTAATGCCCTCCTTTGTTAAAAGGGAAGCTGTTGTTCCCAATAAAAGGGGAAGCTGATGAGCACACAACAAAAAATATAATTATGAATTTTCTCCTTTTGTTTATCAATTATTAAAGAGCACTGCTAAAATGATCTGGGCATTTATTACCTTATCATCGATGTCTGTAAAATTACGCACATATTCAACTTCATAACCCAAGAATTTAAGATACCTGCATAGAATATGCAACCGATTTTTTATCAAAGCAAAAGAAGAAAAATTATAAGTCCTAAAAGCCGTCACAATGCATTTTTATTTCAACCTTAATATATGGAAATTTGGCCAGTGCATTGAAACAGATTTGTACAACAATAGGCTGCTGTATCACTACCATGCCATTAGCTGATCTCAGCAGAGTTAGGCAGATCACGTATTGAATACATTGGAGTAATTTATGCTGATGACAACAACGAAAATTCAGTGATGGAGGCCAACAGTTTATTCTGTCCCATAAACCAACACAGCAACACACGTCCATATATCAGAGGCAACTAGGAACTAATGTAGTCAAACATCACCTCGATGACTCGATCCACCTGACAGGTACTCAGCAGTCAGCATCCACCCAGAGAGCTGCAGGCAGAACATAAACCCACAACACTAAACTGGAGCCGCAGCCATCACTGGACAATTTCACAAGAGCATACAGGACAATCCCACGTACAACAATACAAGCAGTTCGAGGCTTCGAGCAGTGGAAGTCCACTCGATCACTAAATCGAGGCACTCACGACTCAAAGCACCGGTTTCGGCACTGAATTACACCAAGTAAATGCATCCCGTTACAGAAACCGATCCCGCCAATTGCGTATCTAGGATACAGAGGGGCGCCAGATCCCCTCGGACTGATACCTGTACAGCACGTCGAAGGCGACGTAGGCTCGGGCGTGGCCGACGTGGCTGAAGTCGTAGGGCGTAACGCCGCAGACGTACATGCCGACCTTGCCCTCCACCCGCGGGTGGAAGGACTCCTTCGCCTTAGTCATCGAGTTGAATAGCTTCAGCTGCGGCGGCGGCGGCGGCCCCGCCATGGGTGGGAGACTAGAGAGAGGTGGAGGCGCAAAGCCAAGTGTATTCGCGGTCGCGACGACGGCCGACGGGGCTGGAAGGGAGGAAACGAGATTTTGCGGCCGGGCCCCTCGTCTTTTTGTTTGTACTTGTACCGGGTGCCCGGATGAGCAATGGGCTATGATGGTGCCGTGAATCTTGCAAATACAACCCGTTTTTCATTTTGGTAAATATTTAAAAGATTCCTTCTTAATCTTCTTGCGTCCATAAATTTTCCCTTAAAAATTGTAGTAGTAACTGGAGTTTTATTACTTTCACATAGTGCATCTCCAATGCTATCAAATTTTTTCCGTTCTATAAAAGAAATAGAAGTGCTTGTCACATCTCAAAGGTAAATTTAGAGCCAGGCTCTAAGTTGGTTTAAAGTTGAATGGTACAGGTTGCATGATTTTAGCAAGTAAATTTAAACCAATCTTGATAGATTCGGTGGCAAATACAATGAACATTTTTCTGTAGTTCACTTGTTCCCCATGATCAGCCCAAATCTCAAAATGTAAGACATCGTCCCAAAAGTGGCTAGATAGGATAGGACATGCTTTTGTTCCCAGTCAAATAATTCTAACATGGTTTATAAAATTATATTAGCAATTTTTTTTAGGGTGGAGTATATATTAGCATATTTCTATAAACTCGATCAAAATTTTAGAGGTTATGCTTATTTTCCCGTTTATAAGTTCTCGAACAATTATTATGCAATCGAAATTCCAAGGGAGATTTGCACCGCAGCATCCGACTGAAAAGAGCATTTCCCGTCTATGTTCTCGAACAATCATTAAGCAATCGAAATCCCAAGGGCGATTTGCACCGCAACACCCAACTGAAAAAAGAGCGTGGCTTTTGCATAGCTTTACAGCAAGCAATTCCACCGATGAGTCAAAGAGGATCGCCGGATGGAGCCGAGAGCTTACCTACCTGTACAGCACGTCAAAGACGACATAGACGCGGGCGTTTCCGATGTGGCAGAAATCGTAGGGCGTGACGCCGCAGACGCACATGCTGACCTTGCCATCGACGACCGGTTGGAAGGGCTCCTTCCTCCTCGACATCGAGTTGAAGAGCTTGAGCTGCGGCGGCGTCGCCTTCTCCGCCATGGCAAGCGCTGACCTTGCAAATTCCAGCAACAGCAGCGGGTAAAAGGACAGGTCACACAGCACAGGTGGCGTTTTCCAGACCCTCTTGCAAAACTTGCAAAGTGAACCCTGAGATTTAGACCCATCCTGTATTAGGAGATAAAGAACCCTGAGATTTCTTGCGAAACTTGCCCTCTGAAATCTGAATTCCCCTTAAAAAAATTTCAAATCAAGGCCCTCAGATACAAATCCATCCTGCTAAACATTCCTCGTAGTGTACACATTCCTCATAGTGTACGTTCTGTGTTTAGAAGGTGGTACTGCACAACGAATTTAGATATGCCGCAACACATTCCGCAGAGTAGTCAGTTTTCAGGACAAAACTACACATGCATAGCAAGACTGAAAGCATTAAACATATACTATAATCTACGTAGTACTCAAGTCAGATCTCACTCCATCAAATCCATATCAGTATTCAACCGGTGCTGCATCTGACAATCTGACCCAATTGAAGTTGGCGTGCCAAGAAAACAAGCAACAGGTGTAAGCGAGATATCAGTTGCGGAACAGCCGCAATTTCGGCCCCCCAAAAAACTTTCAGTGCTTGTCGTTCACATCCCGATTTCCAGCGCTACCTCTTTCTAGTTAGCTATGCTCCCGCAAGAAGAACCAAAATATGGACAACTTCGGAACTTCTTTATTAGATAGATAATCTAAACTAATGTTTCATATAGTCACATTGCTCTGGCATGAGAGAAAGTTCGTCAGTATTCCATCCCATTCATGCTTGCTGATGCACTGCTCTCTTCCTTGGGGATCTCAACAATGACAGATTCTGTGGTCGTCAAAAGAGATGATACACTGCAATATGAAAACAGAAGGGCAAAATGTGTCAAGTCCCCGGACATAGCAGAAGGAATATATATATATATATATATATATATATATATATATATATATATATATATATATAGACTAAGCTCAAGATTCAAGGAGCTGCTTGAATGTGTATGCAACAACCCAAAAAGTTGCAGCTAATTCTCAGCAGTCAAAGCCACAAGATCTTTGAGCGTATAAGAAGCTCAAGCTAGCTACTTCAATGCAGCTTGATTATCTTGCTGAACAAAAAATATTCAAGTAGAGAGAGGACCTTGCAGCATCCAATAGGGCTGTTCTAATCACTTTAAGCGGGTCGATGATACCAGCCTTCACCATATCCACGTATTCACCTGGGTTGGAAGATCAATTTGCAACCAAAGTTAGAAACATAATACAAACTTGGTTCCTAAGCCCCCAATGGGGCAATATGATCAACTTTGTACCATACCTTTAGCTGCATCATAGCCTAGATCAGTGTTCTCCTGTTCCAAAAGCTTGCCAACAATAACAGCCCCTTCTACCCCAGCATTTGAAGCAATAGTATGCACCGGGGTCTGCAAAATCCTCCAATCATCAGATAACACGAACACGAGGAAAACTTCAAAAGAACAAAGAAAACAGAAGCAATTTCTTCAAACCTTCAAAGCATTTTGAATGATTTGGATGCCAATCTTTTGGTCAAAGTTCGCAGTCTCCAATGTATCCAGGTCTTTTGAAGCATAGAGAAGAGCAACACCACCACCTATATGTATCATAAACAAATAAGATTTTCAGCCATGGTGATATACCGACACATGCTTAGGTTAAACCAGAGTATCAGCACGGTACCTGGCACAATACCCTCCTCCACTGCAGCTTTGGTTGCATTTAGTGCATCTGTCACTCTATCCTTCTTCTCACTGACTTCCACTTCACTTGCTCCACCAATCTAAAAGAAAAGATTGAAATAAAGAATGTTCACAATAGCAATCCAGGGAAGTCTCCAAAATCAATATATATATTAATTAAAATGCCATCAACACTGCAATACCAAACTAAAATATCTACTGAATAATAGATATACATGCCTGCCAATTAGACAATATACTCTCTACGAACCCAAGGTTATAAATTGATCATTTTAATATTGACATCAACATTATGGATATACATAATTTAACATCAACAATAGTTTCCACCTTCAGAACAGCAACACCACCAGAAAGCTTTGCCAATCGCTCTTGAAGCTTTTCCTTGTCATAGTCAGAAGTGCTTTGCTCAATTGCAGATCTCAGCTGTTAAAAGAACATTTTATTATGGCTAAAACATGATGCCCAAATTCTCTCACGGAAACTAAGCAGATAAAACGAACATGCTCAGCTCTCTCTTCAATTGCCTTCTTATCCCCAGCTCCATCAAGGATGATGGTATCATCCTTAGAAATTGTAACCTGCATTTAAAAAACTTCACTTAAAAAAAATGGTTCTAAGACATGAACAGAACCACACAAGTCTTCTGGAAGTATCAAAAGCTCATGGTTATAGTTTAATCGCATAATCAACCTAACTAGATCACAAACAACTGTCAACAGTTCAGTTTATAGGAGCTGAGAAAAAGTGTACAGCCATCAAAAGACAGTCTTTACCTTCTTGCAAGTGCCAAACATCTGAGGCTCAAAGTTCTCAAGGTTCATCCCAAGTTCTTCAGTTATAACCTAGTTCAAGGTTAAAAAAAGAAAGAAAGAAAGAAGAAGAAGAAGAAGAAGAAGAAGAAGTGAACAAAGATTTGAATATCTGATAACCATGACATGGGCAAAGAAATAGAGTTGTGACATACTTCCCCCCCAGTAAGGATAGCAAGGTCCTATAAGTTGGTTTTCCTGCTCTCCCCAAAACCAGGAGCTTTGACAGCACAGACCTGTGTTTCATGTAATTAAATAATAAAGCTGAACAAAGTACTAGCAACAAATCATAAAGAGAGCTAAAGCCAACCTTAACACCTCCACGAAGCTTGTTAAGAATCAGGGTACCCAACGCTCAACTTTCTACATCTTCTGCAACAATAAGCAGAGGTTTTTGCTCCTGATGAAGCGGAAAATAGACCATTATGCATTAGATTGCAATTGACGTCACAACAAACCAACATAAGCCATAAACCCACAAGAATAAACAATCAAACAAATACCTTAATAGCTAACTCCATCACTTTGGCCACGGAGTGCGCATTTGATACTCTTTTGTCATGTATCAATATCAAGGGATCATTTAGTACCTACAACAGATACGATTCGTCAATCAAAAACAAATTAAAGACAACACAATTAGAGCAACAAGAACATGAGGGAAATACTTACACATTTCTGGTTCTTCTGGTCAGTAATAAAGTATGGAGAGATGTAACCTTTGTCTAACTTCACGCCTTCCACAACTTCAAGCTCGTTGTAGAAAGTGTTGCCATCCTATCAAGTAATTCATGTAACATAAACAAATGTATAGGACAAATTCTTAGATGAGAAAAAAAATGACACAGACTGTTTCTCCCAGAATTGCTAGTTTTAAAAACAAATTTCTTAATGATAAGAATTCCTTGAAGTGTACATAATGCAAACTATTTCCCAATTAAACACATTAATAACAACCTAAATTGGGTATGGGACTGTAAGCAATGAGTGTGTATTGGAACCCAAAAATTTGTTGCAGAACTGACAGTAAGGGACAAATCCGAAACTGTGATGGTCTTAAGCTACGCCCAACACTTTTTAAGTACAATTATTAAAAAAATATATAAACAGAGATTATAGCTTAGTATAATGCATTAGACATGGTAAGTTCTTTAGAGTACTTACCACAATAGTGATGACTCCCTCTTTACCAACCTTCTCCATAGCCTTTGCAATTAGCTCACCAATTTCCCTTTCCCCATTAGCCGATATAGTACCCACCTTTGAGCAATGATAACAAATAAATTAGCATAAATGTCTTAGGAATAGCAGAACAAACATATAAAAAAGTCTCTCTAGTTCCTTGACTTGTTGCAGCCCAACAATTACCTGCGCTATTTCCTCTGATGTACTGATCATCCTTGCCATGTCTTTCAGGTTTGTGACAACAGAATCAACAGCCATTGAGATACCACGTCTCAGATCCATGGCATTCATTCCAGCGGCTACGGACTTGCAGCCCTCAGTGAATATAGCCTTTGTCAGAACAGTGGCACATGTAGTATCTGAAAGTGTTTGAACATTAAGTGAACTTGACATGAAACCTATTAAAGATATTATACTTCACCATTAACCAATGACCTTAACAGAATGTATTTGAATGGAGGAAACCATATAACAAGACAACAAGACTTTTCCATAACAATGCAGTAGGCCAGTAGCCAAAAATCAAGACTGATGCAATATGCAAAATACATAAATGAATCTGTCAATAACTGAGTCTAAAAAATACATAGGCAGCAAGCAGAACTTGAACTGAAAGAGCTTTGACATATTAGTGCATATAAATTGCTAGTTCAAACATTACGATACTATAGTATGTTGCAATGCTGTAAATCCTAATCAGCACAAACTTGACACTTGACAGGCATATGAATAGAAAACTATGGCATACCATCCCCTGCTGTATCATTGGTAGCATTAGCGACCTGCTTCACGAGGCTTGCACCAACGTTCTTTACTCTGTCACTGAATTCAATGCTCTTGGCAACAGTCACTCCATCCTTTGTAACTTTAGGTGCACCAAAGCTTTGCTCAATAATAACAGTTCGGCCCTGTAGCATAAATAAATTGGGCTCAATAATGTCAATTCAACAACCCTAACACTGTCCCATAAAAATGTTAATTTGTGGGTCGGTACTAAGAAAAAATACAGTGAAGCCCTACCATGGGAAAGTAAAAGATCTAAATGCAAAGATAAGATCATCCAGGTAAGCTAACTAGTTGTGATATCATCATAGCTATTATGATGACATATTTACATGTAAAGATCATAACTGCTAATATGACACACAACAACATGAACTCGATAAGATTTTTTTTTTTTTTGAAACAAAACTCGATAAGATCATAGATCTCAATAATTCACATATTTATAGTACATGAACAAAATATATACAGCCACGTTAGCTAGTATAACACCATCAGGCAAAGAAAAGAGCCAACAAAAGTGGAAGTAGTGATTTTTGCATCAATAAGCGGCAATATGATACAGAATGACACAATAAAGACAGACTATACATTTACAAGTCTTAAGTACTTTAAAAAAAGGGCTTATACCTTAGGGCCCATTGTCACTTTGACAGCATCGGCCAATTCTTCAACACCCCTCAGCATCAAGGCCCGGGCTTGGACACCAAACTTGATGTCCTTAGCAGCATAGTTCCTGCTCCAGGCCAAGCTGCTCGCCACCTGCTCAGCATCACACCAACGGAGCACATTGGCACAAGTCAGTCAGAAATCAAATCCAAATCAAACGACGAAAGCGCCCTGGCGCCCATTACAGCAGATTAATATTTCTGATCAATGATCTGCTCAGGACCAGAACGCTCCAAAGCACATGATCAGGCCAACCAAAAACAACACTAAAAACATCACTACTGCCTACCACAGAATTCCTCACCTGGCGAACGCTGCTCCCCGCATGCCTGCACCGAAAAAGCAAACCGCAAAGTTTAGCGACACGACACGATTGATTTACTCAAAACCCCAGTACGGCACGAGAGAAAGCGCGCGCAGCACAAAGCAAGGCACGAATCGGCCAAGTGTCTCACCTGGCCTTGGAGGCAAGGCTGGCGGTCGCGCGGTACATGGCGACGGGCGAGGGCTTTGCTTCAAATTCAGAGCCCTTGCTCTGGTTCTGGGGTCGAGGAGGGACGGTGAGGCGGAAAAGGGTGGCCGGTTGGCAGAGCAACTTGCGGAGGAGGAAAGAAGAGGGAGGGAGGAGGAAAGTACGGGGGAGGGGGTTTAGGGACTAGGGTTTAATAATGCCCGTCAGCCGTCGCAGGTTGGTCTTGTGGGCCGCCATGCGATCAAAATGGGCCGAAAGAATGGGCCATGTGGCCTGTCGATCCGCCATGTGTGAGAAAGATGCCGCCACGCGGAAACAGAAATTACCTTTTCACGTGGGGGGCTTATCTGCAAAAAGGGGGATCTCCGATTCGCACCTCCACCACCTGCCGCGCCGGCCGGCGAGCCTCTTCCTCTTCCTCCGGTCGCTCCCCTTCCCCTAGCATATTGATTTCGATTCTCTGGTGGCCGGGAGAGCCTGCGAGAGGGTGACAACCGGAAAGATCTGGGCCGCGGTAACCGATCTCCTGCGCCATGGGGTTCCTCGAGGACTTCCAAGCCAGTGAGTGCTCTTCCTCTCGCTAGGGCACGCACGAGGCGCCCACCTGTCTAGGTCATGGGCTTCCTCAGCCACACGGGATTAAAATTTTATTGTATTTTTAATCAGGGTTTGGTCTAGAAACTCTGGATGTTTGCTGATTGGACATGCACGGCTGATTTTAGGGTTTCATGATTAAAGATATTGCAATGACAATATGTTTGAAGACATGCTAAATGAGTCCTAAGATTAGGCTTCGTGCCTAGCTGCATCATAGTTACTATGCAATTTCTCTTGTTGGAATTGCCAGTGATGTATTTTTTTTTTTTTTAGTTGACAACTTGTACAGCCATTAGCTTTCTTTGATGGGAATTGCTGCCCCGGCGCTGATGAACAAGCACTACATTGTTGTTAAATGTGAACTGTTATTTTTTACTACTTGTATTCAATTCTACTTTCGTTCGGACATACTTCCATGTTTCCTTGCACCTATTGATAAATTGCAATGTGGATAGGTTGGACCGTTGGTAGTAGGTAGTATTGTTTTGCAAGTGAACATAAGAATGTCCCTATTGCAAATCTTAGTATTTTGTTTTGTTTTCTTGATTTGGCTTGTCTTGTCAGACGGTAACATTATCAATAGGTGCAAGTTTATTCATTGATATCAGATATACACAAATTACTTCATGTGATTATTCTCAGGTGTTGAAGCATTGCCATCTATGCTGCATCGGAACTATTCATTAATGCGAGAGTTAGATAAAAGTTTGCAAGGTATGGCAGTTTTGACTTGAATCTATTTTATTCTATTGAACCTCTTCTTCTCTTAAAATATATATGGCAAACTAGACCTAAGAACAATAATAATTGAGTGTCCCATTGCATTAAGAGGCTGTGTTTTGTACTTATTATGCATGCAAATGGATTTCAGTTATAAATTCCCATTGGCTATACTGCTTTCCTTCTGTTTACATATGCAATATTTCCTTTCAGCACATGGAGCCACAAATATTTGGTAGGATTGCAGCAATTACGTATCATGTTAAATGACTGCTTCTTTTGTTTCATCTCCCAAAATTTGATGAATGCCAGTGTTTATATGGGCTGTCGCAACATGTCAACCTACAAATCGTGGCAAATGAACTTTCCTATGGGATACCTTTAGAAGTTAGTACACATAGCATTGTCCAGACAAAGGCACTGAATTGATAGTGATTAATGTTGTGGTTAATTAAATATCAACTGATTTTATTTCTCTGAACAGGAAGTGCAATCTTTGTTTTTTACTTAAGCTTTTCAGCTTTTCAGACTGAAATAACCCTCTTGTGTGCTTCTCATTAGGTGTGCAACTAGAAAATGAGCAGCGCTGTCAGCAAGAAATAGAGGACATTAAGCATGGGCTTGAATCTGGAAGTATTACATATGACCCAGCAAAATTGAAATTTTCTGAAGAAGCAATCGAGGAGCAGAAACACTGTGTTAGAATTGCTGACGAGAAGGTGGCTTTAGCCACTCAGACTTATGACCTGGTAAGTGTCTGTTAATTATAACTCATTCACATGCAGTAAAATCCACTGCACCTGGAGCATCTAATTCTTGCTCTATGTTTTAATGGAGGGACGGGAGAGAACACAGATAGACTTAATTCTTTCACTGTTTAGTTCTTTGTAGAAGAAATGGAAACTAGTACAGTATCGTTATGAATTGTCTTTTCAATTCTTTCTCCTTTTCGTCATTTATGGATGGTTAAATATCAGTTTGTGCTAGTGGTTTCTATCTCTACCCAAATGGAAGGATTGGCTGCCAAGTTTGTTGTTTATTTCATTTCTGCTATATTACTTGCAATAGTTCTTGAGGTTCCATGTAACAGTACACTACACACCATTTTGGTTAGATTTTTCAATAACTTTACATTACTAGTTTATGGTTTGCTAGGTTCTGCTGCATATTCATGCCTCATGACACCTCTGCGCTGTTGCTAAATTGTGAATGTGCGGGATTTTGATTATGCTGATCTATAGGTTGATGCTCATATCCAACAACTAGATCAATTTATGAGGAAGCTTGAAGAAATTCGGCAAGGTATGGAACTACCCTTTGCATAAAACACTGGTTGTTTCCGAATTGTGTACTTTCTGTCGTCTTTTTAAATTACATGCCTACTGAGTGCTCTTTTGGAAAGAAATTACTGATTACCTGTATACCATGCGTTGTGATTACCAGAAAAAGAGGCAACTGCAGTTGTTACTGCAGGGACTGCTGTTGCTACTACTGCCACTCCAACTGTGATTGTCGGAGTGACAACTGCTGATGCTACTCCAAAGAGTGGACGATCTGGTGAAAGAGGCAGAGGGGGTCGGAAGAAGTATGTTTTGCATTTGGATAAATTCAGTTCAGCAGTGTTTTTCTTAGTGTAACAAACCAACCCAACTCCTGTTTCAGGGCTAAGGTGCCCACGGAGCAGCCAGTGCCACCTATTGATTTAGAATTGCCTGTGGATCCTAACGAACCAACATACTGCCTCTGCAACCAAGTCAGCTATGGTGAGATGGTGGCATGCGACAATCCTAATGTATGTGACATACTTTGTTTCACTGCTGTACTCCAGTTTGACATGTTCCATTTTCATGCCCGTGCTTGGTTTATTTTATCACTTTTATATCCATTCGGCAGTGCAAAATCGAGTGGTATCACTACGGCTGTGTGGGAGTCAAGGAGCAGCCCAAAGGAAAGTGGTATTGCCCAAATTGCATCGGATTCCAGAAGAAGCGAAAAGGCAAGTGATAGACAGTCTACATGCTGCCATGCCAGTGTCATGGCTTGTTAAATGTTGTTGATGTTGGGTAACAAATCTGGTAGGTGTCTGTGGCAGTGCATACCGTTGTAGATCCAGTGTTCTGTACATGTTACTCCTATGGTGCTAAGGAGTGTGCTCTAGGCCTCTTAGAGTTTAGGACCATCGACCATGCAATGCAGCCGGTGTGTAACTTCATTGCCTTTTTGGCGATTGGGCGAGCGGGGTTTTCATTCTGCCCCTTGTATGGGTTTCACAATATCATCTCTTTTTCTGGGCCTTGTTTAGTTACATGCAAGTTTTTCCACTCTCTCTCCTCACATCAATTGTTTCCGCGCATATAAATAGTATTAAATATAAATAAAAAAATAACTAATTACACAGATTGGGTTGTAAATCACGGCGAGCAATCTTTTGAGCCTTTCATTTGGACAATATTTACCACAAACAAACGAAGTCTTCACAGGACTTTCCAATCTCTCTCCTCTCACAAATTGATTCCCACATGTAAATAGCATTAAATATAAATAAAAAAAATAACTAATTACATAGTTGGGTTGTAAATCACGAGGCGAATCTTTTGAGTCTAGTTGGGCCACAATTAGACAATATTTACCACAAACAAACGAAGTCTTCTGGACTTTTCTCTTTCCAACCTCCATCTAAACAAGGCCCTGGTATCTTTGTGGAGTATGCTTTTCTTTGCAGTGGCTCTTTCCGTTGAATTTCCGCGAGCTTTTGTCTTCTTGTCGAAGACTACTTTAGTCTAGACTAGACACGAGCATGGGCCGGAACAATGAAAAGCCTGGTTTCTTTTGGGCCAAAATCTCCTAGCTAGGCCTGCCACTGGGCTGTTCTAAAAGAAAGAGGCATTGACCTTTTATCGACTTTTAACTTGGAATTTGCTCCCTTGACGGGTTTTAGAGTAGTTACTAGAAAGACGCGCGGCGTTGCCGCGCTGTCCGGTGTATGGGCCAGTTTTTATTTTGCTAGTAGTTATGACCCTGATATGCTTAGGTTGTTATTTTTCTGTAACACGATACATATAAGGTGGATCAGGCTTTGGCTTCTTTGAGGAGTCAATAGATTGTTGGCAACCAATTAGTAAAAGCAATAGCGCACTATACTGGAATTCCGCACGGAATGTTTCTAATAGGTTAACCAGTTCAAAGAACAGCACATAGGATTATATGATCAATATTAGGATGTGAGCAGTTGCGCAGGCTACGAAGCTTTGAATCATAGGAAGCACGGACCTTTGGATCAAGGACCATGATTTGTTTTTCATCAGATGCAGATACTTTTTTTTTTACTAAAACTGAATATATCTATATTTATAGATTGATATATTAAAAAGATTTTAATCAATCAGACTAAATATAAAAATTATTTCAGATTGTTTAGTAGGACTAAAGCAACGACTACTGCAGCTGACTGCTGCTGGATAATTTAGTTTCCATCAGATCTAAAATTAGATGTTGTGCAGTGGATGACCGAGGATGAGTACATGTATTTGCATGATGACATCAATAAGCAAACAGCAGGGCAGAGGCGCAGCAGATAAGGAGAAGGGGACTGCCGTCTGGGTCCCATGGCGAGGTGGCGCCCCTTGGTTGGTCGTGGCGGTGTGAGTGGGGATGTCGACATCCTCCACTCACCCGTCCGTCTGCCTGTGTTCCATGTGGCGGAGAGAGAAAAGGGTAAGGGGAGGGAGAAGTGCCTATGACGCATGGGTCCCACAGGGAGAGGTGGTGCCTCCACATTGGTTGCAAGGCAAGGGAGTGTCGTCATTGAGCACTCACCTGCTCGTCGTCGTTGTTCGGACAGGAAACATAGGAAGAGAAGAGAGAGGGAGAGAGGGAAAGGAAGGGAGAGGAAGGGAGGGGAGGAGAAAAGGAGGGGGTGCAGGTGCGGTGGCGTTGATGGCCGGCGGCTGCGGCATCCACTCCGGCGAGGTGGCCGGCTGTGGCGGCGCTCATCAGCAGAAAGCAGAGCAGAGAAGGAAGAAGAGAGGGAGGTGGAGAGGAAGGAGAGGAGCTGGACTCAGTGGGAGGTCAGCAGGGCGCGGTCGTCCAGCGGCGCGACGCAGTCAGAGGTCGGCGGGGCGCGGGCACGGAAGCTCGACGTCGGCACGGGCAGCCTGCGCGTCCTTGGTGGTGCTGAGCTGCTGTTCGCACGGCCAGGCCACGCGGGGGCCCGTGCTGACGCCCTCCAGAGCGCTCACCGGCGTCGCGGCAGCGGCCAGGGCGGCAGCGGCGGCGGTCGGGCTGCAGCCCAGCAGCCGGCCAGCGGACCTGGTCGCCCGCGCCGTCGCGCCGGGGTGCGCGCTCGCCCCCCTGCTCGCGGCGTGCCGGCAGGGCCCGCGCCGCCGGCTCACGGCACGAGGCGCGCCGCGCGAGGGCGCTTCCCGGCATGGTGGCAGCGGGGCGCAGGCGCGGCGGCAAGGGCGCCCCATGGCGCGACGACGCAGCGGCGCGGCGGCGCGGGTGGGCCCCAATCTCCTGCTCGTCCGCGCCCGTGAGGCCGTGCGGCGGAGCTGCTCGCCGGCGCCCACGAGGCCGCGCGGCGGAGCTGCTCGCCGGAGAGGAAGAGGTAGCGACCGTCGCCGGTTGGACTGCGGGTTGATTCCGATAATTTCGAGGGCTTTTTTGCAAAATCGCTGAGTCTCGCCAGATCTGGGCCGTCCGGCCGCCCGATCCGACGGCCGGGAAATGGAGGCGACGTGGCCTGCTTCCCTGGCCAGAGCTTGGCTCAGGATTAGATATGTAGAGATAGGTTTCACAATAGTTCGGGGAGGGCGATTAGACTTCATAAAAAAAAAATTATTATTTTTTTTAAAAAAAATCCAAATTTTTGAAAAATATGTAATTAAAAAATCCTAAATCTGGTTTAATCTTAGGAGTTTTGTTTTACCTTATAGAAATCATGTTTAATATATATTATATGGTGCATAGTTTGGTATAGTTTGAATATTATATGGTCTTCTTTTGGTGTTTATATACATTATAAGTATTAGTATATGTTTTCATTATATAGTATAATTAGTCTATGACAACCTAGATCACATAGAAGTGTATCTGAGTTTGGTGAAAAATACATAATGTCATGGGACTGTCTCATACGAGCATGCATACACACTCATCCTTTGCGAGCATAAATCATGAGATTAACAAAGTCACTATAATAAATATCTTGACATTGATAGTTCACGACATTTTGTTTACTTATTTTCACATCATTATCTTTGCACAATTGTATCAATTTTGTGTTAGCAATTGAACTATCACTAAACATTTTCAAAATCATTCATAGAGCAAATTCTGACTGTCTTAAAAATTAGAGTAACGCGGCGTCACATCAGCTCGAACTATTTTGAAAATCGTTCGTGAGCAAATGCTCGGGACGAGCTTAAGTCAGAGGAAGAAGGTTAACACTGATTTTCTAATCGAAGGAGACTGAATAACGATAGCTCCGCTAGGAGAAAAAGTGGGGGAAAAGGAAGCAGGCAAGCAGCAAAGACGAAATCCGGGTCAATCCGGGAGGCGTGGGCCCAAAAAGTGAGCTTTCGAGCTGGGCCACTCTGCAAAAAGTTGGGCGTCCGGGTCTGCGCGGGTGTCTGCTGCGCAGCGCTGCTGTGTCGCGGACCTGGGCCTGCAACGCGAACGGAGGCACGGAGCAGCGAAACGTTGTGAAGCTGTGCAGGGCAGGGGCGCAGGGCATGCTATGCCAACACACACTGACACACACATTACACATGCATCAAAAGCGCTGAGCAGCAGCAGCCAATTTGAACGCATTGGTTCGTGCGCCCACCAGCTCGCGTGTACAGTACTACGGCCTACAGCAACGCGTCAACAGTAGCGCCGCAGCAAAACTGTTCATGCGCGATGCAATGCTCCACACTGTTGCGGCACTGGCACCCGTCCCTTCTCGGAGCTGTTCGCCGCCCCGTGCACACAGTGGTGCTCCAACTTTTTCTCAATCGCATCGCAGTGAGGACCGATCGAGGAGCTGGTGTTGTGTGGATCTTTCGTTCGGTCACCGTCAGGATATTCCACTATCCACTCCCGAGCCCTGCAATGCTCATGCTCCAGCTCCTCCCGTGGTCGCAGTAGTGCGCTCCTCTGCTCATGTGACTGCGTGTCTCGTGTTGTTCCGTTCATCGCCTCCTTGTCTTGTCTCTCACGTAGGAGTACAGGGACGGAGAAAGACGCTTTTGTTTTGTTTCTGTGATGGTGGCATCATGCTACTGGTAGAGTGGTAGTAGTGTAGTAGTAGCTGCGAGCAGGCAGCGATTAGCCAACAACCATGGATGGGCCTTGCTTAGATTAGACGGACTACTACTACTACTAACAGACGACGACAGGCAAACACGCCGGCTGCATCGCATTTCGTATATCGTACGTATGCGACGGAGACAAGGTGATCCGGATCGCTAACCTGCCAGCCAAGCAGCTCCTGACGCCAGATCCTGACGAATCTGGACCGCCGTGTGTTGATACAATGAGATGAGACTCTTCACAACACTCCTATTGTTTTTGGATTTTTTTTAAAATTAAGCTGTTCGGTAGAACTTATAAACCGGCTAATAAGCTAAAATACTATTACAACAGCTAATTTTTTGTATGAAAAAAATATTTATTAACTAATAAATTAAAACAGCTTTTCGGCGAACAGAGTCGTCTCTGCCACCGTCACACGTGTTTGAATTTTACACGATGCTTGGACCATTCCCGTGTGGCAACGCTACAGCGACGTCATCTAACACCACACCACCCCTGTAGACTGTATAGTACGCTTCAGAATTAAACATACGTACTGTACTACACTACCCGTATCCAACGGCCACCTGCAATCCTGCATGCGCGCGCGCCGCATCAGCCACGGACGGTAACTAATTAAATTAAACTCGTTTTATTATTTTATTATTAAGGTTTTTAACCCCTCCTCCGCGCCGTTAATAATCGTGCAATCAAGTCGCTCTGCCCCGCGCTCCCTCTCCTTCCTGGCCCCTCCCTTCCCATCCTTCCGCTAGGATACAAAAGCTCAAGAACCCACGCACGCGCGCACCCCCACCCACCCCTCCTCTCGCTTCTCCCTAGCCCCGCCCCCACCCCGCTACAGCGCCGGTGGGGGGCCCCGCGGCGACCGGCGACCGGACGCCGCCGTCGCCGCCGTCCTCGCCGACCCGACATTCTCCAGCTGGTGCGGCCCTCGCCTCGCCTCTCCTCCTCGGCCCTTTTGTTTCTTTCGTTTCCCCTGCTGGCTCTCTCGTACGTGCTTGCTCGTCGTTCTAGCTCGAACGCTTGATCCGATTTCCTTGCGCGCTGTTCGCTGAGCCATGCCGCGCCGTTCTCGTTCCTGGGCTCTGGCCTGGGGCTCCTCCACGCGGAATCGGGGCGAATTTTGGCGCGAGAGGGCATCTCATCTTGCCGTCCTGTCCTGCCCCGCGTTTGGCAACTTTTTTGTCGGTGAAAAAACTGACTGAAAATGCCGCCTTTTGCTCGGGGCGCTTCACGGGCTAATGTTATTTTTAAATTCTCTTCCATTCTGCCTACACTCTTTTCCCCAGCTCGATTTGCACCCTCGTTTTTTCAGTCCATTTCAATTGCCCCTTCCATTTTGCAGTCGCTCTGTTCTTGGTCTGCTTCCTTTGATTTCAAGTGCTACTAGTTCTTTATCCCTCTCTTTTTTTTTTTTTTTTTCAGGCATTAGCCATGGTTTAGCGGAGGCGATTCTCATTGCAGCTGTTTCCGGGGTGGTGGATTTTGAAGGAATAAAGAATGATCAACCTCTTTGAATTGAGCGTTGGAGCCAGCGCCAAGGTCTCCTCAAGAGATGGTATTATTACGCAACTGCCGAACCAAGTGACAATAATGATTTTGCTTCCAGCAGTTGCCCGCATGATTAGCTGTGCGATCATTCTTCAGTTACGAAGATATATGGAATGGCCTAATTATGGATCTTTATCTTTTCCTCGCAGGCTCTCCGGTGAGAGGAACTCGCTCGGAGCGGAAGGAGTACGCCGGATCAAAGGCAATGAGTGCCCCCCATTTTTATTTTTTTTTACTGCTTCTGATTTTTATCGGCCATGTGCCTGTCAGTTCTTCCTGCCAAATGTTTACTGCCTGCTGATCACAGCATGATCTATGTTGGCAGTTGACTGGCAGCACAAGGAGGAGCTCGTCGGATAGATCAGGTGGTACGCCCATGAAAATGCTGATGGCTCAGGAAATGGCGAAGGAGGGGGACGCAAATCAGAAGACCACTAATGTTGTAGCAAGGCTGATGGGGCTTGACGATAATTTGGATCTTCCAAAGCATGTCGTGCCTTCAAACAGGAGGAGTTTCCCGGATGGTCATTTATCTGCTACATTGGCAAGAGGTAACAAGCAAATTTCTACCGAAGATGTTGAGTACAAGGATGTCTACGAAGTTGGGTACCAGCCACCAAGAGGTGATGAATATCCAAGGAGGAGGAGGAGGCCAAATGAAGATCATGACAAGAGAAGGATGGATCTTGTCCGCCAGAAGTTTGTTGAAGCAAAGCGGCTTGCATCACATGATAATATCCTCCAGTCGAAGGAATTCCACGATGCTCTTGAAGTTCTGAATTCAAACAAAGACTTGTTTCTCAAATTTCTTGAAGAACCTAACTCTCTCTTTGCAAAGCAATCTGGAGGACACAATTCTGCACCAACATCACCTCAGAGAAAGCGCATTACAGTATTGAAGCCCTCGAAATCAGTGGAGATGAAGGTTGACAAAGCAATAAAAAGGCAGAAAAACCACGCAGTCTATGGAAACAGAATAGAATGGAGCAATGTGCATGAGTCTGATGCTGCTCATGTGAAAGAAGATAGGCTTCCCAAACACACCAGGATAGTGGTCTTGAAACCTACCTCAGTAATCACTTCCATGGAGCAATCTGAGCAAAATTATCATGCTGATCTGGATGATTCTGAAGCATCTTTTCTATCAAGGCATTTGAGTGATGAGATAGATTGGTCAGTGCATGGAGTGTGTCAACACCACACTGAATCTTTGCAGGGTTGCATACAGTCAAATATGTTCAGCGCAGATAGACCATACCATCAGTATGCTGAAGAAGAGGGCAATAGCTTGAGTGACTCAGATATTGGAACACCAACATCACATCATTCTTGGGAGTACATCTACCGGTTTAGCAATCCTTACTTTGGCTCTTTGAGCCATGCTTCTTGCTCCCCTGAGTCACATGTAACTAGGGAGGCTAAGAAACATGCTTCTGACAGATGGGCAATTGTTCCATCCAGTGAGATAACCCAGGAAAAGGTACCAGTGCGAAGAAGTTTGAGCACACTTGGTGAAATGCTTGCCATGCCTGATATGAAGAAAGAAGAGGCTGCTGATCAAGCATCTCCTGATGCTACCCACCAGTTGTGTGAACCAACAGTTGGTGTATCATCTAATTGTGCTGTTGACGAAGGCGAGGGAGAAAGCTCCCTCAGGAAAATCTCAAGGTCAAGATCTGTTCCGGTCTCTTCAACGGCTTTTGATAGCCTGCGGTTAGATGGTGGATGTTTGGATGCTCAGCATAAAAAGCCTACAGTGCCAAAGGAGGCCAAACCTAAGAATGGGAAATCATCTTTGAAGGGAAAAATCACCAGTTTCTTCTCTAAACGTAAGAAAGCAGAAAAAGAGAAGGCTAACCCATCTCCCTTGGGAGCCCTGAACAGTCAAGTTTCGCCAGCCAGTACTGTAGCAGCTGCTAAATCAGATGTTCCACAGCATGTTTGTACTAGTTTACAAGATGATGTTGCTTTTGAAAGTTTAGAAGAACAATTTAATCATGGACCAATTGGAGTTCCGGTTGATGAACCCGAAGCACCCTCTGGGTCTAAGGTACATTTGTTTATTTGGATGTAAGTTTAGCTTTCTTCAGACTGGAATATGATTAACATTTATTAATTTGGATGGTTCTGTTTGCAGTCTCTAGCTTCCCTTGAGAAGGTACTATCATTTGAGATTCGAACTTCGCACTACGATCAGCCCAGCCCTACATCAGTTCTTGATGTACAATTTGAGGATATCAGTGAGAAATCCCCCATTTCATCAGAAAGTGCAATTACTGCTAAACAAGGTAAAGAATCATGAAAATCTCTTGTGTGATAAATTTCCTCCAATTCATCTGTAGCATGTTTGCTGTTGAACGTCATGATTAACCTCCTTATTGGTATGGCCATGAGTTGTTTTTTTGTACATGAAGTAGGCTGTAGTATCAATGATATGTGTAATCATTATTGGCTAGGTCAATAAGTGCAGTTATCCTGCTTGCAGAACCTCTGTCTAGGTCTCTTCCAATTGGATCAATTGCAAGGACCTTATCGTGGGATGATGCTTCCCAAGAGGCTCCATTGTGTTCTACCAAAGGAGATAACAATGAGCAAGAGCAGTATGAGTTCGTTGAGAAGACTCTAACATCTGCTGGCTTCTGTAATGAGAAGATCCAGGACATCTTTGTCCGGTGGCATTCACTTGACTGCCCTTTGGACCCAGCGTTGCTTGACCAGCTGCTGGAACGCAAAGTGGAGGATGCCAAGTGCAGAGAGAGACGGTCAAACCAAAGGCTTCTCATTGATTCTGTCAATGCTGCCCTACTAGACATTGGCCAAAGTAAACTTTGGGGGGCATACCCTTGCACTGCACGGCATTCTAATGCACTGGGAGTTGCTACATGTGACGTGCTAGTAACCGATGAAGCATGGAGGTTAGTAAAGAGTTGGCTCTTCGATGATGAGAATGATATTGCTGTTTTGGGAGACAACGCAGACCTTGCAGCGGATTGGGTTGTCGGTAAGGAGATTCATGGTAAAGGGTGGCCTGAAATGCTGCGGTTGGAGGTGGATGAAATCAGCAAGGAGATATGTGGCGAAGTCCTGGGCGAGTTGGTTGGGGAGGCATTTTCGGAGCTTGCTGATGATGCTGGGTGCCATTGAAGCTGCTTTTATTTTCCCTGCTTGTGGCGTCCACATGTTGCTTTTGTTTCCAATACGGTGGAGTCCGGCCCTGGGGTGCTGATCTTCACCCTCCAGAGCTGTTCTTCTGTGTATATTACCCTCATAACTGTTCTGTATGCTGCTCAAAATGTTCCCCACTGCGTCTCTATCTGTTCATCTCTTCAGCGTTGATACATTCACAGTAATAACATTTATGAATACAGCTGCAACATTTCAAATTCTTTTTTGGCTACCTGTTCCTCTCTCTGCTATGAGGTGACAAAAGATAGATGTGTGTAAAGCTGGAGGCCTCATGCGCCCTATTGTGCACAGCTTTAGTGCTAATTGCATGCTCCTGTCCTGGAGGATAATTACCTGTTTCTAGCACTTCCAAGCAAGTATGATTAGGAGAGAGGCCATGTGATGTGCCTCCTTCCTTGAAAGACTACAATAGTCCAACCAAAGGCACAACCTTTCTCTCAGTGCATTTCTTTACTGATCCTTCTGTCCTCCTCGGCCTTAACCTTTGTTCAACTTGCTGCAAGCTTACAAACTGCAGTGTGGAGGTGAATTAAAAATGGGGCCTGCAGGTGAGCAGCAAGCTCCTCCTCCATTGACATTCTGGGGAATAACAGCCCTTTGTGTTGGTGTGAGGAGAATCCTTGCATTCTTTTATGGATCCAATGGCTGGCCTCCAGATGTGCTTTACAAATGCTTTTCTTGCCTACATGCGGTAGCATCTTTCAGGCTATACTACCGCTATAGTGTTTGTTTTGCCTTCTTCCAAGTGCTGTCACTCGCGTGACAGCTCGGCGCCATTGCTTGCCGCGGCGTGGTCCCGCGATGTGTATTAGTGTTATGATCTGTCGAGCGCTGGTCGCCGGGACGCTGCACTGCGCCCGGACGCGGTCCATGAAAGACGGTCAACTTTTCTGAATCTTTTTGTTGCTGCAACTAAGTATATCTGTTGGTTAGCGTTGTGACATGTAAGGCCTTTTCATTGTCAAAAAAAAAAATAAATAAATGCCGTGCTATGACAGTGCTAAGCGCTGGGTAAGTTCTTTGTCCCTTCCGAGCAGAATAATCGCAGCGAAGACGTCGGTTAACTGGCTTCCGGATAGCTTAAACTTTCACCTGCCCGTTTGGAAGCTTACCTGCAACTACTGCAATGTTGGTTTCGATGAGTCAATGATAACAGCAGTTCTTTTCTCAGACTCTGGGTAGGAGTAGTCTAGAATCTAGACGATGAGCAGCCCCTTATATTCGTCTCCAGTTTGGCACAATTTTTATTACTATACGGTTATAACTGGATTAAGTATATGTACTCTGTCTCAGGTTATGGGCTGTTTCACTACTGCTATGAGTAGCAAATAATGAGCTACTGTATCCTGTTCAAGAGCTTGCAAGTACAGAACTGTGGGTGGTGGTTGCGCTTGCAATCGACCCATGCTACTGGCGTGAAGCAATTTATGAATCACTTAATGCTTGTTTCGTGGAAGCATCGTCAGCCTGCAAAGCAAGAATGACGCCTACGTCAAGTGATTTGGTTTTCTGGTTCTTACTCCGTGCTGTGTTGCTAATCAGGATGAATTGCTCGCCCGTTAATCCTGTTTTCAGTAGTTCAGTTTTTTAACCTGTTTTCAGTAGTTCAGTTGACATGTAGAAATTAGAAATAACCTGTCAGTCATCAATGGCTGGGTTCGTGCTTGTGGTTAAGAATTAGGAAGAGACGCAGTGCTGTGCGCCAGAAGAGACAGTCCCCATATTGCACGTCCTTCTCCGGGACGGCTCTCTCCCGATTACAACGGCTCATTCCGCTTTGTCTCGTCCTTCGTCGGCATTGCCGTTGAAGATTCCACGTCCTGTCTGTGGTCCGTCCGTCGATGTGCCGCGCCTTCGCGTCAGGGCGCGCTCGCTGCACAGCTGTGGCGATGTCGTCAGGTGGGTGGCCGCTGTGGCGCTCAGGTCTCAGCGACCCCATCTAGCAACCGCCATGCGTGCCATTCTGGATCTGTGAAACCGAGTGGAGAATTGTTCCATGAATGAATAATCTAGTACTCGTACACCGCATCAGTGCATAGTACGGTCAAGCTAAAAAAAGTGCATAGTACGGTTACTGCACTGACACACAAAAAGAAGTTTGTCCTTCTCATTCATATGAGTACCTCGGCGCCTTGAATAGCAATGAAGTGGAATCATGGCTCAGCGGTAGTGGTATTATTGTGGACAACTGCACTGTATGGAACCTATAAACCTTAGCTTCAGCACCGAAACATCACCACTGCGCGTCATTATTATTATTTATCAGCACTAATCCGCTGGTCCACGTTGGACAGGACCGCCATCCAGGCCGGCGTTGAATGCCCGGCCTGACCGTGCATGCATGCGCCGATGCGGGAGAGGGATGCGGCCACGGCCCACGGGAGCGTACCAGCCGACAGCGCCACCGTCGAGCGACAAATCATGGTGGCCGGCCGGACGGCCGGACCCCGGATCGGCTTGAATGATCCGCTCCCCACAGCAGTCGCTCGCAGGTACGGGTCCTTCTGCTGCCGAGTGCCGCCCATCGGCACCTGCAGCCTCGCGAGTCGCGAAGCGTGGATAGGGCCACCATGCATGCGGCGGCGACTGCCGCAGCCTGAACTGCCTCTGCCTGCAGTGCAGTGCACGCTGCCCCCAAGTGGCTGGGATGGACCGGCCGGCGCGCGTCGCTGCGGGCACACACATCAATTGGCTGCAGGCCGCGCCAGGGAAGCAACGATCGACAACGGGTCCGGCGGGCCGCGGCCAGGGCATCGCTTTCCGTAAAATAAAACTGTAACGGTTCTGCTAAAAGAAAAAAATGAAACTGTAACGATAGGTGAAGACGTGAGAATTCTACAGTGGAAAAATGGATGGGAGCCGTGTCTGTGAGTGTCAGTTCTGTATGAGTAGAAATAGAGATTTTTAGTAAAAAAACTTCAGCAACTTTTCAAATACTAGGGTAAGGGTAAGGCTTTAACTTTATTGTTCAGTATTCATTTGGTTACCAGCTCTTAGCCTACCTAGCATCTAGAGACCATACTACAACAAAAAACAAGCAGTGGCACAATTTCATTGTTGGCAGCTTAGAATGTGTTGACAAACTGCTTCAACAGCCGTTCAAAGTCCTTCATAAAAGTTGGCGATGGCGGCTGCTGTGGTATTTATAGGGCAGGAGAGGAGGTCATGGAGGTAGCTGGCACCTTCACGACGCTTTCTAGCTGGTTGGCGATGCGTGAAATGCGGAAAACGGCGAGAAACGCCACGGCGGCCGTCGGCCGGCCGGGCCGCATGGCGCCGGGCGAGCTGTCCGGGCCCCCTGTTCATGCACTGTAGCAGGACACCTCATTTCTCCATTTTCAAAATTAATCTGAAAGAGATTTAGGGAAGAGATTGAAAAAGGCAAAGAAGGAATTAGAGAAATGGCGTTGTGCTCCCTTGTGTGATAATTCAGTTAGGAAAGAAGCGGTGTGGAGTTTCAAGGTTGACAGGCTTGAAGAACAATTAGATATATTTTGGAAGCAAAGAGCCCATGCAAACTGGTTGGAGAAGGGAGATAGAAATACAGCTTTCTTTCACAAATGGTGTTCAGATAGGAGGAGGAGGAATAAAATTGGTAGGCTTAGAAAGGATGACGGGGGTTGGGTGGAGGAGGAAGCAGAGAAGCGTGAGTTCATCTCTAATCACTTTATGCAGCTTTTCAGGGCAACAGCGGCAGGGGAAACTCAACAGCTTCTCCAAGCTGTGTCCCCCAAAATCACTATGGAGATGAACACTGACCTTATTCGGGATTTTACTACTGAAGAAGTGAAGTGTGCTTTGGATGCGATCGGGGACCTCAAAGCCCCGGGCCCCGATGGAATGCCGGTAATCTTCTATAAGCAGTTCTGGGACATAGTAGGCCCCCAAGTGACGCAGGAAGTGTTGGGGGTGTTGAATGGAGGGGCGATGCCGGACAGTTGGAATGACACCACAATCGCCCTGATTCCTAAGGTGCAATGTCCAGAAAAGGTAACGGATTTGCGGCCAATAAGCTTGTGCAATGTTGTTTACAAGATAATATCCAAAGTTCTTGCAAACAGACTCAAAGCTATCCTGCCTGACATCATTACACCCACTCAAAGTGCCTTTGTTCCGGGGCGCCTAATCTCAGACAACATCTTAATTGCTTATGAGCTCACTCACTATATGCTGAACAAAAGGAAAGGAAAGGTCGGTTGTGCAGCAATAAAACTGGACATGAGTAAAGCGTATGATCGTGTTGAGTGGGGTTTTTTGGCTCAGATGATGACCAAGTTGGGGTTCTGCGAACAATGGATACATTTGATTATGAATTGTGTGTCGACAGTCCAGTACCAAATTAAGGTGAACGGGACTCTCTCAGAAGCATTTACTCCAGAGAGAGGACTACGTCAAGGAGATCCGCTGTCACCTTACTTGTTTCTTCTATGTGCCGAGGGGTTCTCAGCCTTGTTGAAAAAAGCCGAAGAAGATGGCTTGATTTCGGGTGTCAAAATTTGCAGGAACGCTCCTAGCATCTCTCACCTTCTTTTCGCCGACGACTCTTTGATCTTGATTCGGGCGAAAGGGGAGGATGCTAGCCACCTCCGTAATATATTGGAGCTGTATGAGCAATGTTCCGGGCAAATGATCGGCCATTTTATTCAGCACAAATACTAGGGCTGCACAGAGAAATGAAGTGAAAGAGATTCTTGGAGTGGAGAAAGAGACCATGAATGAAAGATACTTGGGACTCCCTGTCCATGTTGGTTGTTCCAGAACTGAGGTTTTTGCATACCTAAAGGATAAAGTATGGAAAAGAATTCAAGGGTGGAAGGAAAAATTTTTGTCTTGGGCGGGTAAAGAAATTTTGATTAAGGCCATTGCTCAGGCCATTCCCACGTTTGCTATGGGATGTTTTGATATCACAAAAACTCTTTGTGATCAAATCAGTGCTATGATATGCCGCTATTGGTGGAATCAGCAAGAGGGTAAACATAAAATACATTGGCTCAGTTGGGACTTAATGATTAAACCAAAAAAAGACGGTGGCCTAGGGTTCCGAGATATCCACGGCTTCAATATGGCGATGTTGAGTAAGCAGGCTTGGAGATTGCTGCACACACCGGAGTCCCTGTGCTCTAGAGTACTCCAGGCAAAATATTACCTCGGCAAGTCTTGCTTGGATGCAGTGGCGGGAAGGGGTATATCGTACTCATGGAGGAGCATATTACGTGGATTTGAACTACTAAAAAAAGGGCTCATCTGGAGAGTAGGTGATGGGGAGGATTTGAATATATGGAGTGATCCTTGGCTCCCTCGTGATATGTCAAGACGCCCAATCACACCAAGAGGAACATGCATCTTGCGCAATGTGGCAGAGTTGATCGATCCAATGACAGGCAGCTGGGATGTCACACTGGTACGGAACATTTTTTGGGAGGAGGATGCGAGAATTATCTTGGCTATACCAGTCCATAGAGGCAAGAGAAATTTGGCTGCATGGCACTTCGACAAGAAGGGGATTTTCTCTGTTAAAAGTGCTTACAAGGTCTTTAGAGATGATCAGTTACGAAACAGGATAAGAGGAGAGGGTTCGGCCTCCAATCCAGACTCTGGCTACTCAATGCTGTGGACAAAGTTGTGGGGTCTGAATTGTGCAGGTAAAATTAAAAATTTTCTATGGAGGCTCACCTATAACAGCCACCCCCTTCGCATGAATCTGAAACGGAGAGGCATGGATATTGACACCCGCTGCGTGGTATGCCGACGCCTGAATGAGGATGGTGCTCATCTGTTCTTCAAGTGCAAAACCATAGAGCGAGTCTAGAACATTCTCGGACTGGAAGCGGAAAGGGGGATGCTTGCACAAAAGAACTCAGCTCGGGATGTCATAGAGGCAATTCTGTCTCTGAAGGAGGAGGTGAAATTGAAATGTTGCCTCACACTCTGGTTTTGTTGGACAGAGAGAAACAGGATACGCGATGGAGAACAAGGAAGGAACCCAAGCAGCCTAGCTCATGGCATTCAAGTTTATTTGGCCGCATGGAATAGTCAAGATAGCACTGACAAGCCCATGAAGGCATCTAGTACAAGAAGGACATGGCAGCGACCGCCTGTAGACTATGTCAAAGTTAACTGCGATGCAGCTTTTGATCATCACACGGGCTCCGGCGGTTGGGGGTGCATTCTCCGCGACTCGGATGGTGATGTTGTTACTGCCCGGAGAGGTAAATTGGAGGCGCTGTTGGAGCCCTTGCAGGGTGAAATAATAGCGTGCATTCACGGAGTCCAGGCTGCTATTGATGCTGGCATCATGCAGGTAGTGATCGAGACCGATGCATCAGCTGTTGTGCAAGCAATCTATTCCAGTGACTATGACCTTAGTGCAATGGCAAATATAGTGGCAGAGCTAAGAAGCCTGCTATCTCTAAATTTTAACTTCTGGCAAGTTCAACATCGGCCAAGGGAGTGCAATAGAGCAGCGCATGAACTAGCTGTCTTAGGTAGTGCATGTGGATTAGATGATGATCCAAATTTGTTTTCTTTTCCTTTGGGAATTCAGCGTGTAATTGCTGACGATTCAGCATCGTATGTGTAATACAAATGCATATTTCCCTTCAAAAAAAAAAAAAGTCCTTCATATATTGACAGGGTGTCAGTCATAGTCTTTGTTAACATTGCTCTAGCATGTACATATTAATATATTATGTGCTCACGTAGCACTGTAACAACAGTGGTGAAACTGAAACCTCACATTTTTATTTTATATAAAAAGGATCAAATTTCAAGTGTTTGAAGACGTTGAACAGGCAATCCTCCCTCCTATATGTATGATGGTTAATTTCCCACTTGAAAGTGCATATTGACAATCAACTAATGCATCAATTCACTATCAAAAGACTAAACATCAACTAAAGATACTACCATAGTATCATTTATCAAGAGGTATGGCTCACGTAATTACACAATTAAAATTAGCATGCACTACCAAATTAAAATTGCCTAAGAGCCCCTTGACATATTTGGATATTCCGCTTTGCATATAGACAAAACCCAAGAAGGCAGACCTCTCTGCATCAAACTGAAAGACCGCTTTCAGTTTGTTATTTGGCATGTCGACAGCAATCACCCAGGCCTTGCCATCCTCGATATCCTTCTTGACCATGAAGTAGACTGTAGCAGCAGCAGCAGCAGCAGATAAACTGAGTGTGGGTTGGCTTATACTGAGTCTCTTAAAGGGCGGAAAGGGCCTGCCTTGTTCATCATGCACCTTTGGGAGGAGATCAAACTGTGGCGTTGAGATGTCCATGTTGGACGAATCAATTTCGTGATGCTTCTCCCAAGGACCGTCCACGGGACTGGTAATCAGCCTGCTCCATGTGGCTGCTGCCCACCCATTTTTGAGGCAGTGATCATCATCCCACCAGGTTGGGCAAGGTTCCAGGTGAAGGTCGAGCTCAACATACATGATGCGATCTTGAACGACAGCAATGTCCCGATAAATGCGTGCATCACCATAGTCCTCGCCCTCGGTAAATCCATTTGGCAGCAGGAGAGGCGGTGGAAGCTTGATGTACCCAAGCCTGGGGTTGTCTTTGACCAGAAGCAAATCACAGAGCATGATGCCCCGCCAGAGGTCGACAAAGCCCATGGTGCCGTGCTTCCCCCCTATAGCGATGACTTTGCAGTTTTTGTGCATCATGTAGCCACCTCGTCCGCCATGTTTCTGGGAATGTTGCCTGTCCACTGAGACGGCGTGTGCCCTCCAAGATCCGGGCTTGGAGTCGTAGACATAGAGTTGGTATCCCGGTTGGCCAAAGTCGGCATAACAGAGGGCAGCGACCATGTAGGGCGTATTGTCGCGAGCTCGATGGGCGCGCAGCGAGGAGAGGCGGCTGCTGTCGTCGTTGGCATTGTCGTCGCGGCGGATGGAGTGCCAGCTGAGCACGCCAACCTCAGTGGTATTGAAGTGGCCACAGGGTGGCCGCTCGAGCCGCGTGAGCAAGGGACCCCCGTCGCCGGCGGGGCGGTAGATGTAGAGGTCGGCGGGGTGGTAGGTGTAACGGTCGGTTGAAGGGCCGAGGGCGATGCTGAGGAGGACGAGGTTGGCGTCCGTGGAGAGGACCCTGGGATCGCAGCTGATGGCCTCCTCCTTTGCCTTGCTACTAGCATGGTGGTAGACGCAGACGTAGGAGACGAGCGGCGGACGGGCAAAGCAGAAAGTGACCTGGATCTGCGCGCCGGACTTAGTGTCCGTGTAGGCAGTGGTGGCGTTGCGGCGGTCGGCGACGTAGGCGGTGTCTTCGAGGAGCACCCAAGGGATTTCTTCTCCCCCGTGGCCCTGAGCGTCGCCGTCGCCGTCAAGGTCACGCGGATGCAAGCTGGCCTTGCGGACAGGCATGGCTCTCTCTCTCTCTCTCTCGGCGCTACAGATCTCTGGGTTCTGGTTTGTGCTCAGATCCAATATATGCAGAGGGAAGGGGAGGAGTCCTTAACCGATTGCGATTGGAAAAGCAAGGCCGAAACGGAAGAGGAAGGGAGGGGGTGGAGGTGGAGGCGGCGGGCGGCGGCGGCGTGTTCGACAACCTGACTTTGGGAAAAGCCCGTTTTTTTTTTTTTTTTTTTTTTTTTTTTTTTGGCTGTATTGGTTTGGGGTAAAACAGGCTAAGAAGATTGTTGGGCTCGTTTGGTTTGGGCCCTATTAAAGTGGGCTGATTTGGTTTGACTGTCAATAATAGAGTTAATAATGAGTTTTTATTCTATGTATTCATTTTTTCCTTTTACTTATGGCTAAATATAAACAATAGCACGAGGTATCAGTGAATTGGTGGGTTGGAAATGTATTTTAATGGGTTGAACGTACAAGTGGTTTGGTTTAGTGTGGATGATTGAAGTCACGGTCTAATTTGGTTTGGATTTGACTTTCAAATATACATGCTTTGGATTGGTGCGGGTTTAGTTTAGATCTCAGCCCACTGTCAGCTTTAGTTCAACTTGTGAGTTTGTGACTGGAGCAGGGCCTGCGGGAGGACGGAGTGAGCAGTGCAACCCGCAGTGGGCTGGACGGGTGGAATGCAGGGAATCGGCGGCCTGTTTAGATGTAGGCCTGGGCTATTTGCCAGAGAAAAAAAATCTCCAAATTTGATAAAATTTGCTTAGCCAGGCAAATATAGCAAGATGTCTGTTTATTAAGGAAGATGTCTGTTTATTAAGGGGTGTTTGGATGGGCAGGGCAAAATTTTTATCCTGTCCCATTGAATCTTGTCACACATGCATGGAGTATTAAATGTAATTAAAAAATAACTGATTACATAGATTGTGATTAGTTTTCACGGGACAGGTTCATCCAACATCTTGCAAAAAAAAAAACGTTTCCTTGACATGGTCAACTACATCTACACTAAATTGTAGTTCTAGCATCAATTAGCTTCATATCTGGTTTAATTTTACTATAAGTCATACTACTAGTCAATATCGAAATTGTCTATACGAATTGTGATCTTCACGAGCAATCTATGATATGATATTCAGAGAATAAAAATGAGCCCAAATCAGATTTGGTTCTTTGCTGGCCCAGAATTCTGTTACTTCCCAGTAGACAAGGCCCACTGCACGATGTAGTACACCGATTCCCAAGGCCCGCAATCATCTGGTAACTTTTCCTTTCCTTTGCCCTTTCACTTCGAGTACACTTCACGTCTCGTCCTTTTCACCTCCTCATTCTGGCCCACAGTTGCCAGTTGCCACAGCTCACGCCTCACGGGACAGTACGAGTTGGTGCTGCGTGGTGCCTCTCCTTGTCTCTCCTTAACGCCTCCAGTCCGTCCCCCAGCACGATCTCGGTTTCGTCTCTCTCTACAACGGTAGCACCACCTCGCTCCCACTCCCAACCACTCCGCCACTACCGCGGTACCGCCTCGCCTGCCTGCGCCCGCGCCTCCTCCCTGCGGGCTGCGGGCTGCGGCCTCGGCCGCGCCGGCGACATGTCCATCCCCGTCGAGGAGGCCATCGCCGCCCTCTCCACCTTCTCGCTCGAGGTACGCACGCCCGGCCCCTCCTCGCGGTCCCCGTTCCCGTCAATTTCACACCTGATCTGCGCGTCCTCGTAACCCATAGGCGAAATGCAGCGCTTGCGCGTTTTGGTCCGGGTAGCTTACGAGTTAATTTCCTTGCTCGTGCTAAAGCTGGGAATGCTTGGTGAAGTGGGAATTTAGGGGTTTTGGTATCAAAAATTGGGTTAGCGCAAAATCCGACTGGAATGACGAGGAGTGTCTGTTGGTTGCTCACGTGATTATGCGGTATAATTCATAATTGGACCATTACCGATATATGCCCAATTTTAACCCTCCCCAGGAGGAGTGTTTTGCGCTGTTGCATTTTCTTATATATTTATTAATCGTACTGTGGAAGTGTTGTGACGGGTGAATAAAAGAGAGGGTATCCACTTTTGCTAACACCCAATACCCATCCATACTCAAAATGCCAGGCATCGACGGTGTACTTTAAGTGCACTGATAGGTGAAATGTAGAAGATGTCATAGACATTTGCAATACCTGCCAACTTTAGTATATTAGGTGTACTCCAGTGGTTCAAATCGTGTTATAGAGAAAGTTTTGATTTGATGGTTCTGTGAACTGATTGAGATGTTGACATTCCCAATTGTAGTCTGTGTTTGGTTCTGTGATTGTTACCCCATGGTATGTGCCATTCATTCTTCTTTGTATCAGAATGAATGTGTTGTGTTTGCTGAATATGTTGTGTTTGCTGGACTCACTTTTCAAACTAATTAGCTATATTTCAAATTTCAGGATGAACAACCAGATGTGCAGGGGTTAGCTGTGCTCTTGTCTAGTGAAAGATATGCGACGAACAGTCCTATTGGTATGTGACAAACATAACATTGCCTTTTATACTGTTAGTTTTAAGTATATTAGTGATTTTTCTACATGGCTGTCATGGTGATGCTATAGGCTGATGTCTAGACAGCACTTCATATTTCTTCTTTGTTATGCTATCCAAGCAAAACTTCAGTACTTGAATTAATATTAGTGTTGCCACAGTTTCTTACTGCTTTATTGTCGACTGAAATTTGTAATTTTGTGTTCAGAGTACAGCGATGTTGCTGCTTATCGTCTATCACTAGGAGAAGATACAAAAGCAATCAACCAGCTGGTATGTAGTTCCCCATTTTCTCTGTGATTGGCTGATTGCATTGCACATCCTCTTTGCTTCAATACCCATAAACGTTTCAATCCTGTTTTGGAACCGATGTCTTTAAGAGTCATCCTTGCGAACTGATAACTCAGCTGCTAGTGGTCTAGATGAAATATAGAGTTTTAATCAAGTATGAAATCTCAGTCATTGACTCATTGCAGTCTATGCTCCTGCTGCCTACCCAAGGCACCTCAAGGATGCCACTCTCTGATAACACCACTTCTGTTTCCATTTTGGATTCCCTCCTTCCCCTACCAGAGCATGTAACAGAGACAAATTAATTAAATTGCACCCAAGCACACAGGCACGAACTTCCTTTCCTTCTGTGGTAATCAATTCTTTGCGTATATGGGCTCATGTGGGTTACCTAAGATCCTACCTTGGTTTATTGCCACTTGCGAACACTGGCTGTACCCTTTTTTTTGGTCTTTTATGCTAAAGAATTTGAAGTTCATCTAGTTCTCGAAGATAGGCTTAATTGTAAGGTTAGCAAGTGCCTTTCCGCCTTTCGTGAATATAGAATGTGGGAGTTATTTCACATTCCTATGGGAATGTTACTCTTTGGAAGTTTTGAGTTCCAAATGGTCCCTATGTTGTCAGTGTAGGTTAAGCCTACCTGCCATGTCATTACCTATCTTAATTATCCTTATTTGCTTTATGTCAAGTGGTTTGGACTGCATCAAGGTTAAGCATGTTAGCTCCTTGGCAGCCAAGTTTTAGTCCCACTTTTACCTTTATAGCTTTTCTCTGGAATATGCTCTTTGAGCTTACTTGTATCCCAAGTTGGTCATGATTATATAAAGCAATGAGAGGCCAAGGCACAGTTGCCCTTTGGCTGCCCAATTTTCTGTGTTTCAATTCCAACAATTGGTACCAGAGCTTAGGTTTCCATTGAGCCAATTTACCCCCCTACCCTTCCTATCCCTGTTCCAAGCCATGTCTACCTCTGCTGAGCGCAAAGCCGCCGCCGCCGCCAAGACCGTCGGGGACGGCGATGTGGAGACCGGTGAGGGGAGTGACCCCAAGAACCGAGCCGCGCGACTGCTGGCCGCAGAGCAGGCAGCAGCGGCGTAATTCAGGCGGCGCGGAGGCGGGGCGGCAGCAGCGAGGGCGGCGCGGGACGCAGCCGAAGGCTGCGGGCGGAGATCGCCCCTTGCAGAGAAGCCGGACGCCAAGGAAGAAGAGGGAAGAAGAGCGGGCTCTGCCTTGAGGAGAGTCCGGGGCGCCGGAGGTCGCCGCCCCCGCAGCATGCACGGGCGGCGGGTGACGCCGCGAAGTCGCCGGGCGACAGGGGTTGTCGCCTACCGCGACTCGCGCAGCGGAAACGGCATGGCCGACAAAGGACAAGACCAACTACCATGAGTGGTCGCAGACGCCCATGAAGCTCCGGATGCAAAGGCTGACTGTGGGAGGCGGTCGAGGGCGGACAGGTGCAGTACCGCACGACGATCGGGCGAAGCTTTGGGGTGATCGGGCGGCGGTGCCTGGGGCGAGGGGGATTCCGCTCATCGAGAAGGCCACGGCGGCTGAGGCGTGGGACGCCATCGCCGCAAATAGGCTGGCGTGATGGACCGCCGTCCGCCGCAGCCGGGCCCGCCGCGAAAGGGAGAACAATAACATCGCCGCTGCCGTAGCAAGTCGAGTCTTTGCTATCCGCCTCTCAACCCTGCATCATCAGCAACTCGTCATCCACGCGCGAGGACATCGGGACGGTAGGGGCTGGTGGGACAAGTTCTTTCCGCATCGGTGCCGAATGGCACGCCGCAGATCGCCGCCGCCATCGAGCAATTTCGACTTTGGGGTGCTTCACGCCGAGGAGGTGGTCGGAAGGCTCAAGGCGGTGGATGCGCGAGGAGCAAGCACCGACCGAGCCAATCACCGCCGGGCGGCAAGCTCATGTACACGGAGGGATGGCGCCAAGGCGCTGGAAGCAGGAGAAGGGGGAGCAAGATTCCCAGCGGCCGGTCCAAGGGCGCGGCGGCGGGGCGAGGCGGTGGCGGCGGCCGAGGCCGTGGTGGAGGACGATCAGGAAAGAGGGGTGGCGGTCGCTGGCGGGGTGGGCGAGGCGACGGAACCACGCCCGGGCGACGACTACGGGCCGAACTCCTGCCTCAGTTGGCTGGAGGGTCACTAGGCAAAGAGATTGCCCCAAACCACGCCGAGAGCGGAAATCGCGACCGGCGGGCGGCGGTGACCGGGATCGCGAAGGCGGGCGGCGCGGCGGCGGCGGAACAAGGTGGCCAGCGCCAGGCGGCCGAGGCGAGGAGGCGGCGGCGGCGGTCATGGAGGCCGTGGCGCAAGACGCCGAGCGACGAGGAAGACGGAGCCCCATTCCTGGGGCGCACGGGTTCGCCGACCTCGACGCAGTCTACACCGCATACACGTCGCCCAAGAAGTGAACTTGGAGAGCCACGGGCTCGCGCCTTCCTCGACGTCGATGGCGATGAAGAGAAGGCGGATGGCCGGGTACTCGACTCGGGCGCGGACGCACCACATGATCCAGGCGGTACGGCTCTTCGCCGACCTGAACACCGACGCGCGAGGCACAGTCCGGTTCGGGGGACGCGTCCAAGGTGGGAGATCAAGGGCGTCGGCTCGATCGTCTTCGGCGCAAGACTGTGAGCATCGTGTGTTGCGTGGCCTACTACATCCCGGCTCAAGAATTCCATCATGAGTCTCGGTCGGCTCGACGAGGCTGGCTCAAGGTGGAGATTGAAGACGGCGTGCGTTGCGCATCTTGGGATCGCGCCGGCCGTCTGCTCGCCAAGAAGAGGGGAGCCAACCGCAGATGTGCTTCATCTTTTAGCGGGTTCGGCCACTACGCCTCGCGTCCACGCAAGGACGACATCGCGTGGCAGTGGCACGAGGAGGATGGGACATCTGCACTTCGGCCCAGCGCTTCCGGCCCAGGAAGGAGGAGATGGGCGTGGAGTCCCGGTGATTGATCATGTCGAGCAAGTGTGTGACACCGTGTCACCACCAAGAGGAGGCGCCCGGCTCCCGACAGCGACAGTACCGCGCCAAGCAGCCGCTCGAGCTGGTGCACGGTGATCTCTGGGCCGGTGACGCCAGCAACGCCGGGAGGCAACCGCTACTTCCCTCGCTACTGTCGACGACGCCCGGCCCGCTTCATGGGCGGTGCTCTCACCGAACCAGGACGTAGCGGCGGAGGCGGTCAAGCGCGTCAAGGCCGGCGCAGCGGGAGAGAGCGGCCAGAAGATCAAGGTGCTCCGCACCGACAATGGCGGCGAGTTCACCGTCGCCAAGTTAAGCCACGTCTTTGCGTAGAGCAAGGTATCAAGAGGCACTTTAGTGCCCCTCACTCCTTGGCGTCGTTGAGCGCAGGAATCAATCAGTGGTGGCCATGGCGCGGGCTTTGCTCAAGCGGCGCCGTCTGCCCGGCTCGTTTTTAGGGGGAGGCCGTGATGACGGTTCACATCTTGAACCGTCGCCAACACGCGCGTGAAAGGAATCACCCCTATGAGGCTGGCACGGACGCTCACCGACGCCGGGGCATTTGAAGGTGTTCGGTGCGTCGCGTACACCAGGCGACTCAACCAATTGCGCAAGCTTCGATGACCGCGGCCGAGGCCGGCGTGTTCATCGGCTATGCGAATGAGCAAAGGCCTACAGGGTGTTCGATCCTGTGGCGGGCGCGTCGGGATCAGCCGGGGGCGTCGTCTTCGATGAAGGACGCTGGGGGGGATCGGGCTCCGCCGACCCAGGCCATCGGCGGCGGACAGCCGACCACGGGCTGAGTACGTCCGGTCGGAGGTGGTGAGCGAGCCTGCGACACCGTCATCGCCTCCGCCCCCCGCCGCCCCGCGAACACCAGCGCCAAGCGATCCAAGCGCCGCGGAGGGGCGAGGGACTCTACATCACCCCTCCCTCGAGCCGCCTACCTCAGCCCAGCGTTCACGACATCGCCCGCTGCCGTCCGGTCCCAGGTTGAGCACGCCACGCCCGCAGTGGGCGATGACGGCGGCTGGGCGCCTACTACGACGCCCGAACCGCTCCGATATAGGACCGTCACCAACATCCTCGGTCAACGATCCACTCGCCGCCCGCTCGCCCAGCGGAGCTGCACGGCACTCCGGCGAACCGACTTCTCACGTCGAAGCCAAGAAGGATCCGCCCGCGCTGCGGCGATGGAGGAGGAGCTGCGATCGGTGGAGCGAACGGAACTTGGGAGCTCGTGAAGGCCCGCGCCGGCCATCGTCCGATCACCCTGAAATGGGTGTTCAAGCTGAAGAAGGACGAGCACGGCAACACCATCAAGCACAAGGCCAGGCTCGTCGCACGCGGCTTCGTCCAGCAAGAAGGCGTGGACTATGACGATGCCTATGCCCCTGTTGCCCGCATGGAGTCTGTCCGAGTTCTGCTGGCTCTGGCGGCACAGGAGGGCTGGCCAGTCCATCATATGGACGTCAAGTCCGCGTTCCTGAATGGGGATCTCAAGGAGGAGGTGTACGTGCACCAGCCACCGGGCTTCGCCGTCGCCGGGCAAGAAGACAGAGTGTACCGCCTACACAAAGCTCTGTATGGCCTGCGGCAGGCGCCAAGAGCATGGAACGCGAAGCTTGATTCAACACTGAAGAAGAAGGGCTTCAAGCAGAGTGATCATGAAGCTGCTATCTATCGCCGCGGCTCCGGCGACTCCCTGCTGCTCGTCGGAGTCTATGTGGATGATTTGATCATCACAGGAGCCAAGGAACAGGATGTTGAGGGCTTCAAGGCTGAGATGAAGGCAACATTCGAGATGAGTGACCTCGGACTCCTGAGTTTTTACTTGGGTGTCGAGGTTCAGCAGAATGCCAATGGCATCACTCTTCGACAGACACACTATGCCAAGAGAATTCTGGAGCTTGGTGGAATGGTAGACTGCAATTCTGCAGCTACTCCCATGGAGGAGAGGCTGAGGCTGAGCAAGCAAAGCACGGCCGAGGAGGTCGACCCAACTCAGTACAGGCGGCTGGTTGGGAGCTTGAGGTACTTGGTCCACACACGGCCTGATCTGGCGTTTGCAGTCGGGTTTGTGAGCAGATTTCTGGAGAGGCCTACCATGGAGCATCAGCAGGCTGTGAAGCGCATCCTCCGGTATGTGGCAGGCAGCCTGGACTTCGGCCTGCACTTCACCAAGGCATCCAGTGAAGCCCGGTTCATTGGCTACTGTGATTCAGATTTGGCTGGAGATATTGATTCAAGCAAGAGCACTACAGGCTGTCTATTCTTCCTTGGCAATAGTCTGGTCAGTTGGCAGTCCATCAAGCAGAGAGTGGTTGCTTTGTCAAGCTGTGAAGCAGAGTATGTTGCCATGACTACTGCTGCAACACAGGCTCTATGGCTGTCCAGGCTACTTGCTGAGTTACTGGGAAGAAAGGTGGAGGTTGTAGAGCTGAGAGTTGACAACAAGTCTGCAATTGCACTTGCCAAGAACCCTGTCTTCCATGACAGGAGCAAGCATATCAGAATCAAGCAACACTTCATCAGGGATTGTGTCGAAGAAGGCAGCATCAAGACTGAGTTCATCCCAACAGCTGATCAGTTGGCAGACATCCTGACTAAGGCTTTGGGCAAGGCTAAGTTTGAGGAGATGAGAAGGAGGATTGGTCTCAAGAAGATCAACAAGACCAGCTGCAGCTAGGCTTAGGGGGAGAACTGTAGGTTAAGCCTACCTGCCATGTCATTACCTATCTTAATTATCCTTATTTGCTTTATGTCAAGTGGTTTGGACTGCATCAAGGTTAAGCATGTTAGCTCCTTGGCAGCCAAGTTTTAGTCCCACTTTTACCTTTATAGCTTTTCTCTGGAATATGCTCTTTGAGCTTACTTGTATCCCAAGTTGGTCATGATTATATAAAGCAATGAGAGGCCAAGGCACAGTTGCCCTTTGGCTGCCCAATTTTCTGTGTTTCAATTCCAACAGTCAGAAGAACTTTGTGGGGACCATTTTGAAGGAACAGAGGTAAGCCTGGACAGGATTTGTATGTTTTGATCTGTCGCCACCCAGTGCTTTACTGATTTACTCATTTCATTATCTTATTTTTAAGGTATATGCACATCTCTTTTTCTCTTTTTAAATCATTGTCTTGTCTGCTTCATGTAATCACACTATTTCATGCGGCACCAAATGAGATATGATCACTTTCCCCACACTGTCTCGTGGATGGAAAAAATAAATTGCAGAATACGCTGATCCAAGAAGGAAAAGAAATGGCATCTTTGCTGTACACATACCGTAGCTGTGTAAAAGCTCTACCTCAGGTTAGGCTTTAACTTTCTCTGTCCACTGATTGTTGCATTATGCCATTATACTGTTATGTAAAGAAACTTCTTGCCATGCCTATTTTCCCACAACATACTAATGTGCGACTATGTGTATACATGCGTAGCAGTATTTCTTGTAATGAGTGTAATTAAGTAAACAATATTTTCTACCTTTTCCTGTTACTGCTAGTCCACTACACCTTATCCCAATGCCAATTTTTGGTATGTTCATAAAATAATATATTATAGAATCTTGAATGCAGCTGCCTGATTCAATGAAGCATAACCAAGCGGACTTGTATCTGGAAACCTATCAAGTTCTTGACTTGGAAATGAGTCGTTTACGTGAAATTCAGAGATGGCAAGCTTCTGCTGCTTCTAAGGTAGTAGCTACAGAGTGTTTGATTTCTTTGAGATATTTATCTCTTCTATAGGGTATTTCCTTCAAAAGGCACTTGTTGCAGCACCTCTTGTTGAGTTTCACACCATTGTATCATCTGGTGCAGTTGGCGGCTGACATGCAGAGATTCTCTAGGCCAGAGAGACTGGTTAATGGACCCACGATCACTCATTTTTGGTTTGTTCTTTCTCCTGGTCACTATTGCTTAGCATTTTTTTTAGAAATCCTCTCAGATTGCATAGGAACATAGCTTCAAAGCTAACCTAATTCCTCCATGTTCTAACTCAGTAATTGTTTGTTCTTTTCTTTTCAAGTTGAGAATGATACGTTGATTTTATCTTGATATCACTCATGTGATTCATCTACATAAGAGATGTGATACCTCTTTTTTGCTTTTTTGCGTTCTTGGGGTGGGGTTGCTGCTTGTGTTGGGTTTCCTCTCTAACTTCCTTGGGAATAAATGATTTCTTTTTTTGTTGTGTCACTCATGCAGGTCTCTGCTGAAGTTGCTCGATGTCCTACTGCAGCTTGATCATCTCAAGAATGCAAAAGCAAGCATACCTAATGATTTTTCATGGTACAAGAGGTACATAGTCATGCCTTGTCTTTTAGAGCACTACAATAGTGACAGAAATGAGTGCAGAACTGTAGCTGCTCCAAAATTTTCTGACTGCCAGTTGATCACCTTGTTATTTGATAGTCTTTTTTTGAATCCTCAACTCTTCAAGTACAAGTTGTAGCGTGTGAACTCACGCACCAACTCACACCACCACACACACACACACCCCTAGTGCGCAAGCTAGACCTACACCTATACGAAGAGACTGCACGTGGCTGAGAGGTATCTGAAGTCATCCAGGCTTCGCACATGACGAGCACGTCACTCTGACCACTGTGGCATATCTACGTGAGGCTGCAAATCCTGCAAATAATGGGGAAAAAACCTGGTGGGAAGTGTGAGAGCAAGGCTCGAACTCACAGCCGGCCACTAACCACTAGAGCGATTGCTGTTCGAGCTACGACTCGTTCCGCTTGTTATTTGATAGCTGTGTATGAAGCTGACTTGCAATTTTCCATTCCTTGATATGCTATTTCTTTTCCTTGTGGTGGGATTTATTTTTAGTGTCAATTAGTACAGCTGGAGTCCACATGCCCTTTAGTGTGTTTCATAAACTATCATAAAAATGACCCATATATCCGTGTTTTTATGCCCATAGCGTCATCTAATATTTGTATGCAGCTGTATTGATTTTTTTTTTTTTGAACAAAACGGCAGGAGAGCCCCCTACCTATATTTTTTTTTTTCTTTTTCCATTAAATGGAAGAATGTACTGCCTCAAGTTGCTATGACAATAGTCTTTGCATGTGCAAAAAATATTTGCTCTCTGAATAACTAGTTTAAGTGGTGGAGAGCAACATTTGCAACTTTGAATGGACTAAGTTTTTATAGATACTATAAAGTTATGAATTCACTTGCAATAGAATTTGGATACTCTGTACTTTCCAGTAAAGCCTAAAATGGTAAGCATCTAGTAATACATGCCATGCCACTTTTACCACTTAATAAATATTACAACTTTGCAACTTTCCTATTACTCTAGGATCATATATCAACATCCAGACACTTTTTATAGTAAATTATTTTGTTTTGATTTATGGATTCTAGGATATTCCCATGTTTGATTGCTTGTACATGTTCTCTTAGATGCAGTGATTGATTTTTGGTTATATTTTCATGCAGAACGTTCACTCAAGTAAGCACCCAGTGGCAGGATACTGACACCATGAGAGAAAAGCTGGATGATCTTCAGGTTGCTGCTTTGTCATTGCTCTTCATTACAACTTCTTGCTATGTTGGAACTCTTAAATCCTTTCTGGTTATTTGTGCACCATTTATTCCTTCTAATTTACCAATTTCCCCACTCTGACACCACTATACCAATTGAATACAATAATTTTTTTCTCGAACAGCAAAGGAGAGATGTGTGTCATTTCATTAAAGAGAGAGTACTAAATGAGTAAATGTACGCTGCCTCACACGCAACACACTGACCCAAATACTATAGAATAACTGAAACATGTGCATCACGCTTGAACAAAGGATATGGCCAAATGCAAGAACACCGACTAAGCCCGGTGCCCCCCCTCCCCTCCCTCCCTTCCAAGCATCCACACTATCAAGTCAATTATGATAACAGAACACAAGAGTCAGCCTTGTGCACTATTTTCCTTGCCATTTTATCTCTACAGAGTTGGGTTCCATTGTGCTAAACCTCAGCAATTACTCCATGTTTAAAATAATAAACAAATTACTAGAATTTATAAGAACTTGACATGCAGTCATCAATTACAGGAATCACGGGGGAATGTTTTTTTTCTCTTGACATTGTAGTTGATGTAATTGTTTACCAGCATCTAATGGATTGCATGCTTGTGAAGTATCTTGATTCTTGAGTAGAATAAACACTTCTGTAAAATAGTTTAAAATAAGAACACTTCCGAAATTCCGATTTTCAAAGAAATGGAAGTGGACTAAATAAATTCCTCACTGGATTGTTTGACACGTTCAAGTATTATCATGATAGCTAATATGTATGCATTTTTAACTTGATTTCTCACTTGCATTTGCAGATTTTTCTGAGCACCAGATGGGCCATCTTGTTAAATTTGCATGCTGAGATGTTTCGGACAAATACGTATCCCATTTTCTGTGTTTGAACATCACAACTTTTTTTTTTTTAAGTTTTTATAAGCATTCTATATGAGTTCTTTCAGATGATTTTGTTGCTAGTAGCAGGGAAAATATGCAATTTCAAAATTAACAAGTTTTGATACATTCACAACAAAGATGCTGTCTCTTTTAAGTTTTCTTGATGTTGGTGAGAGCTTAAGTAACTTTGTATGATTAACTGAATGCTTTTCTTAATCTTTTTTAGAGCATGTTGCAAATTTAGCAACACAACATTGCACTTGAATTTTTTTAGTGAAAACTCACTTATTGGAACACAATTTATATGTCCGTAATACAAATCTGCACACCAGTATCATAGATTGGGTGCTTGTACCTGAGTTGTCTAAGTAGCTGTTGATAGTTTATGTGCTATAAAATCTGCTTGTTGCTATGTACCTGTTATGCTAGAACAGATTAATTTTCACAGCTGGGGTTGCTTGATTCCTTCATTTTATTTGTCAATCTGTTGTTGATTTCCTTAGCTTAAAACAACAGTGTTGAGGATATTCTACAGGTTCTTATAGTATTTTGTGTGGAGTCATTGGAATTGGACTTTGCTCTTCTTTTTCCTGAGCGCCATACCCTACTTCGTGTCCTCCCAGTTTTGGTTGTCCTTGCAACCTCGTCAGAGAAGGAGAGTGAGTCGCTTTATAAGAGGGTGAAGATAAATCGTCTTCTCAATGTTTTTAAGGTTTGACTATCTCCTTATATATATCCACTTAATTCTGCTTATAATTAGAGTTTTTGGAGGAGTTGATGTTTATCTGATTATGCTACTTCATATTTTTAAACTTGTTATTGCTCTTACCTATTTTCTTTACAGAATGACCCAGTGATCCCGGCATTTCCAGATCTGCACCTCTCTCCTGCTGCAATTTTGAAGGAATTGTCATCATATTTTCAAAATTTTTCCAGTCAAACTCGTCTCCTTACTCTTCAAGCACCTCATGAAATTCAGGGTCGAGAGCTACAAGAATATCCTTTCTGCTGAATTTTCTAAAACATTTTTTCACAAATGGGTTCAAACAAATGTTGGTTTCTTACCTGGACAGAATCCCTATTATGTACGCAAAAACAGATCGCCATGATTTATTCCACATAAAGGCAAATGGATATTTTTTAGAGCAGGAAGCGCAAACAGAATGAACTAAATTTGCATATTTAGGTCATAGTATGCTTGAAATTCCTTAACTAAACCACTTATCAGAGGCATTACTTGATTTTGAATCACATGGGAACTATCAGAGCTGAGCATGACGACTTCTCTATACGTTTTGCCTCTGCTATGGATCAGGTAAAACATGTGAAATTTTTCATTGCATCACTCTATTAATATTTTTCTAAAAGAACTACAAAATTGAGATCGCATGAGTCATGAGCCATCACTATCCTTGTCCTTATGGATGATAATCACTGTCTAAACATTGTTTCCACCATTGCTCCCAACTGAATTCTCTATCTTTAGTTTGACAAAACATGTATTGCACTATACCATTCATTGAGTCGTCAAAAGGAAAAGAACAACTTAAAAAGTATTTCATTTAACACTGAGATAGTAACACTTATTGTCTTGGGTGTGCTCTTTCATGCGTTGACATTGATATGTTCTTTCAGATGATAAGATTGAAGTCATCAGATGGTGCGGATAATGACTGGTCCCGAGATATCAAAGGGAACATGTATGATATTGTTGTTGAAGGCTTCCAGCTTCTTAGTCGTTGGACTGGCAGGATTTGGGAACAATGTGCCTGGAAATTCTCTCGCCCTATTTCAGATTCGCAACAAAACTCCACGACATGTTTTGACTATGAAAAGGTCTTGTCTGCTTCACTGCAAGCAGTTCTCACTTTTCTACGAGTTCTGATTGCTTCTTGACTACTGAAGCTTTTATTAGTACATTACATAATTACATTTCCTTATGTTGCTGCTTATTTAAGTGGAGATATTTTGTAAAGAAAATAATGTGTACTACTGTACTATAGCAGTATAGCCATTTCCTTTCCTTGTAGTCAATGACTCAATGCTGCTGTGAATTATATTATGGCACCCTACTGTTCATTTTGGACCGACCAGGCAGTGCTAATTGGGAATTAGATTAATAGTGATTTAGTGATCAATTTCCTAATTTATCAGGTTTGTTCCATTGTAAATATATTCCATGTATTTTAGGTAAATTTCCTAAGTTAGGTCTATGAATGGGTAACATTTCATTGGATTTGAGAAAGAATTCCTTCTCTTTTATTTGTTATCTTTCAGTCTCTTCGTTCTTTTATCCAAATATATGTGCCTGTTGAGACCTCAGCAAATTTTAATATTTTATGAACCTTAGGGGTTATGTGCATGAATGATTTTGTCTTCAGTAAATGGCCCCTCTCGTAACATTTTAAATGTTTTGTCACTCTGCTGCTTTTAGTTTTCTTCACTAAAATTTAGGCTTTGTTATTTAAACATGCATCGTGGGAGAAAAGTTATATTAGTAATCCATTAGCATTGCGAAATTCTCTTTTGTTTTCCTTGATTTGTTTTTGGTGTTGTGATAAAATATTCCTTTATAACTTCACAACTCATAATTACAGTATGATTTTTTTTTTTTTTTTTTTTTGTGTTCATGAGTCATGACTTGATGTTTATTGCTTTTTTGCAATGCAGGTAGTACGGTATAACTATACTGCTGAAGAACGAAGGGCTCTGCTTGAATTAATTGGTTACATAAAGAGTATTGGATTGATGATGCAGCGTTGTGATACTTTAGTGTCTGAAGCTTTGTGGGAAACAATACACATGGAAGTCCAAGATTTTGAACAGGATAAACTTGATACTATGCTTCGTACAACATTTAGAAAGAAGAAGGACCTTTCTCGGTAAATAATTCTGTCTCTTGCAATCATCCTGTTTAATTTACAGTGTACATTGTATATATGCTATCCAAAGTTCCAATGGGTTCAGACATTTCTCATTCTCTGTTTTATTGATTTTGTGATTGGCAGTATTTGAACTGGATCTTGTGTGACAGTGCACTCCTATTTTGAGAATGGATTTGGAAAACTAAAAAGTTATGCTCATTTTCCTTCGTATTCTTTCAGGATTCTCTCTGATATGCGAACCCTCTCAGCAGATTGGATGGCCAATACTAGTAAGGCAGACCCAGAGCAGCACTCGCTACACCAAGAAACTGAGGAAATGAGACAAAACACATTTTACCCAAGACCAGTTGCACCAACAGCTGCACAGGTGTCATTCATGTTTTTGAGTATGCAATGATCTATCAATTTAAGTTCTTAGCACTTGCATTACCTGACAAAGTTCGCGTTCGAACATTTCCCCAGTGCTCATACAATACTCTTCAAGGTTGTAGGAGGCTAGTTGACAATGTTTTAGGACAAACTGCATTGTTACTTTATTGATTTCAGTAGCATAAAATGGGAAAACTACAGTAGGAAATCATCTAAACTTACTCATCTTTTCTGATTGTTGACTTCAGTTTTGGAAAACTCTCTTTACTGTCGAATTCAATCAATGCACATCCTTATTGCACTCACTTGAAAAGTAAATACAAAGGCTTGTCTGCAACCTTTTTTCCTTTGGAGCATTTATATTTTTGGCAGAGTGGGTTCCATGTGGCGGTGGTGGGGTGTGTGTGTGTGGGGGGGGGGGGGTGGGGGGGGGGGGTAATGTCAGAAAGTAGCTCATTTTAACAATTAACTGGTCATAACAAACTGTAAAGTTGTCACTATTTATTTTATACAGGAACATTTGTTGTATTTTTTTATTTTACTTAGAATATCTTTTGTTTACTGCACTGTTGACGTAAATTTTATTGTTGTACTTTTACAGATTCATTGTTTGCAATTTCTTATATGTGAGCTTGTATCTGGTGGTAATCTAAGAAAACCTGGAGGACTATTTGGGAATAGTGGCTCTGGCATACCTGTGGAAGATCTTAAACAGCTAGAGACATTTTTCTACAAGCTTAGTTTTTTCTTGCATATTTTGGATTATACAGGTGTGCACTTAATCTGAGTCAATCTTAAAGATAGCAATTCGCATGCACTTAAGAGTTCTGTCGTGACATTTCATATGTTTCATATTTTAATCCAGGGAACATATTCAACTAACCTTCATTTCACTACTCTGAATTTTAGAAAATCATATTTACTGTTTGTTTATCCTATTGCTTTGGAGAGTACAATTAACTGCTACCCTTTTTTGTTATATATGCAGCGACTATTGGTACTCTAACTGATCTTGGGTTTCTTTGGTTCAGAGAATTTTACCTTGAATCTTCTCGTGTCATTCAGGTGGGGCATTTTTGTTTTCCTCTGTGAAGTATAATAAAATTGTAGATGGGAGGAACTATTAGTGAGAATTCAGATGTAGAATTTTTTAAGCACCATGTTGTAAACACTAATTGTGCAGGCTAATACTAATTTATGTCTTGGTGACAGTTTCCAATTGAATGCTCGCTCCCGTGGATGCTGGTGGACCATGTCATTGAATCACAAGATGCTGGTCTTCTCGAAAGCATTTTGATTCCATTTGACCTTTACAATGACTCTGCTCAACATGCACTAACTTCTCTCAAGCAGAGATTTCTTTATGATGAAATTGAAGCTGAGGTAGGCAGTTACCGTTGTCATAGTTGACTATCCGTTCATGCACTTCCATATTTTGGAAGGTGCCAGACATGTTCTCCCTCTGATATTAACTCACTCAGCTATGTAGAACCAAAACTCATTTTCATTCATGTTAATCTAGCTGCATATGAATCATCATCTAGGAAGAAAGCAAGGTGGCAGTGTGGCTTGGGATTAGCCATGGTCATAGAGTCAAAATTCTGTTGTCATGCATATGCAAACTTCTTACCTGTATTTATTGTGCACTGCCCTGTAGGTTGATCTTTGCTTCGATCTTCTTGCTCAGAAGCTTAATGAGATCATCTTTACATATTACAAGAGCTGTGCAGCAAGGTATCAACCTTTTCGCCTTTTCCATCCATTTGTACTTCAACATTATACAAAATGTGCCAATATTTGAATAAAATATCTACTGATTCTAAATTTCTCTTGTAATGATCTTCACCTTCATATGCAGTACTCTTCTTGACAGTTCATTTACATATGCATGCGATGACGGTGAGAAGTACTTCGTCAAACCTTTGCGATTTGATGCAATTTTCAAGTTAAGGAGAGTAATGGTAAGGATTCAGCTCATATGATTTGGTTCAGGGTATAGTTCTATTTATGCCATTAAACCAACCCTTAGTTTTGTTTGATTCATTTTTATAGTCTGTCATTTTTTTGCACTGTCTCATTAGGTGCTTGTTTGGTATTTTTTCTGTCATCATTGTCAGTATGACTGTTAAAGATCCATTTTTGACTGAATGCCATCATTATCAGTTGGACTCAATGTTTTCAGGTCGACTGGTCGAACCTGTTTGACCTGGGACCGACCAGGATGACCACGTTGACCAGGTCGATTAATCGACCCTGGTCGACCAACTAATTGTCCATGTATTTCAGGACACATATCTACATATATACCTCTATATATACACTATATTATACACAATAAAGGAAGCATCAAGACTGCATTAGTGTTTAGATTGTTTTCTTCTCTTTTCTGCACTGTCCAGAGGTCCATATTTCTGTCCCAAACACTAATGCAGTCTTGATCTTGACATACCTCGTTAAACAGGCCCCAAAACCTGGTCATCCCTGTCCTAGTCGGACGATTAATCGCGATTAGTCGACGACTAATCGGACGACCAGGTTTCTGGTCGAGCTAATCGAGTCGGACCTCCTGGTCGAACACTAGTGACCGACCAGGACGACCTGAAAACAATGGTTGGACTCAACTGGCAGAAGACCACTCTAAGATTATATCATTGCTGTTCACACCCATTTGACTTGTAGTCTGTAAGTTGAAACTGCCCTAAACAGTGTTGGGCCAAAAAATGCCAAAAGTTGGCACAAGCAAATAAACACATGGGAAAGTGAGTGGAAAAAGTGAAGTTGATAAAAATTGATGGCAGAAGAAAAATCAGGGGCACCCCTTAGTTGCAAAAGCAAACTATCCTGAATCCTGATATTGATGTTGATGCTTTTTCAGTATCTTAAAAATGAAGAACAAATTTGTTCTTTCATTTGAAAAATAATATGTAGTTTTCCCAATAGTTCACTAGTCTGTAAACCTAATCGGTTGATATGCTTCTCAATATAAATGAAATGTTACATTACTCATACTCATCTATAATTTGAGTGCAACAATAACACTTCTGCTTCCAAATGTGTGTTTCGAAACTGACAATCCATGAGATTGATGTTGCATATACCGTAACAACACTAGCACTGAGGGTATTCTTGTTGGATTTCATAATTTGATTTCTTGTATCATGATTATGTTGTGCATCCTTGAATTTGGACCATTGCATTCAGCTTCAGCCTAAGTTTGGCCTTTTATTTACCCTTGTAGCTTTGCTGCAGCCTCTGAAATCTGAACCAGTAGCGAGCATTTTGGTCCCTTTGTTTATTCTTTGAATCAAGGAAATACATTTGTGTGATTATAAACTCAGTTTTTTCTTCTAATTCTATGAAATTAACCTTCTAGGAAATTTATAACATGTCATCTAGTTTATTGTGTTACTACTGAAGGGTTTCATTCTGCATCTCAGGTTTTAGGGAGGACAATTGACCTAAGAAGCATAATTACTCAGAGAATGAACAAAATATTCAGGGAAAATATTGACTTTCTACTTGAGCGCTTTGAAAATGGAGATCTATGTGGTGTTGTGGTAAGAATGTTTTACTTTTGTTTATACAATCTATTTGCTCCAGCTGGTAAATTATTGTTTTGGAACCACCTTTTTTTTTGTCTTCTCAAATTAGGAACTGCAACAACTGTTGGATATTTTGGAGCTTACACACCAATCAATATCAAGATTTCTTGAATTGGATTCTTACTCTCTTATGCTTAGTGAGATGCAAGAGAATCTTTCATTGGTTTCTTATTCAAGTCGCATCTCTTCTCAGGTTTGGGACCTTACCTTACCATGTTACACTCATGAGTTCAATTAATGACAATACATGTAATAATGATTTAATCTCACAGCTTCTGATGGTCATGGTCTATAATGTGCCTGTATCAGCTTGTACTTAATTTTTTTTCTTGAACGACCCAGGAGAGCTGAGTGTCATTTCATTAAGAAGCGAGTATCCTAAATATACAATGCACACAGAGTACACAGTTGGGTTAGTATACAGTCGTTTTGGTCATTCGATGTTTCCAAATATCCCATGCTACTAGTATGATCAAAGTACTGGCCTTTTCGGTGCTCCTTGTACAATCTCTTGATTGTCCTCTTCCACTAGCTGGAGAAGGAAAACAACATCTGTGGTTGTGGAGATAGGGCATGCAGTTGAAATTTCTGAAAAAACAGTGTATCACACTTCCCTCGTAAAGGTTCTGAAAAACAGTGTTCTTTCTTGGTTGGCAGGAAAAATTAACAATCATTTTTTTAAAAAAAAATGCAGGAGAGCTGCAATTCATTGCATTAATAGAAGGAAAGTTTGTTAGGTTGCATGCCCTAGCTGCCTATACAACTTACAGCAGATGTGCCACTGCCATGAAAAAGAGGGCCCAGATAAACTACCACACCTGCTTACCACTCAACTCGTGCATGCACTCACTAAAAAAGAAAAAGAAGAACACTACAGGGAGTAGGCTCTGGACGTCCCGGTCTCCCACAGCACACACAAAGAACCTTCACTATTCATTACCAGTCATTGATGTTTTTTCAAATCCTGGATTGTGCAAGCAGTGAATGATGTATATTGTTTGTTGGGAATTACTTAAGAAAGAGAAAAAAATTTGATAGCAAAATCTTGCTTAAAAATCACATGAAGGGCTTGTTTGGTTTGTTGGGGATTGGAGGGGGATTGAAAGGAATTGAGGGGGATTAAATCCCTTACAAGTCAAAATCGCCCTCATCTCTTCCAATCCCCTTGGGGAGGGGATTAGCTGAACAAGCCCTAAAGAGTGCATTGCATTCTGAATGCATTTTTATGCTTATCCCTGCAAAATTTGCTGTTTCGTCTAATCAAAATGATGCTATTTTTCTGGTCTATTCAGATATGGAGTGAGATGCAGACAGATTTCTTGCCGAATTTCATCTTATGTAATACCACACAGCGGTTTGTCCGTTCCATAAAAGGAACTCACCACTCTTCGCATAGATCAAGTGCTTCTACTGGGAAGCCCTACTTCTATTGTGGATCACATGTAAGCATTATTTAATATTTATTTAATCTGCAGGTTGGCATGATAGCTGTCAACACGTGAACTGGGGGATATATTTCTTGGGTCCCACAAGTACTTCTGTGATGCTCACTAGACAGATACATTTGATCACACATGATATAAACATAGTTTTTAAGGCGGTAAGGCGAGGTGCGGCGCCCGACCCCCTTCCAGACGCCTAGGCGCTTAAGGCGCTAGGCGAGGCGACGCCATACACTCGTGAGGCAAGATGAACTTGCCATTGTGCTCTCTACTGTAAAACAGAGCATGCAACAAGAAGCAGAGGCTCAGAGTAAAGCAAAGCAGAGGCACCAGGGGCGCATCTAAGCAAACAAGCTGCGGCGAGCACGACGCCGTGATTGAAAAAACCGCTCGGACGCCTTGGCGTCGCCTAGGCGACGCCTTAAAAACTTTGGATATAAATTCGAAAATCATGTTTGAAACTTTGTGAGTTGTATGACATGAATTCTGGTAGAGAAATATTATTATGGACTAGTGAGCACAGACATATCTACTCTAATTTGGAAACTGATAAGTTTTACTTATGGCAATTCGCAAGATATTATAATATACATCTTGGACTAAACTTTGTTTTCCATTTTTACCGCAACTGTACCAACCTACCAACAAAGCGATACTTCAATTTGTGCTACTCCATGCTCTTGTTTTCTTTGTAGGACTTGACCATGGCATACCAGGGTCTTGCTGGGCTGTACCGTGACTTTTTTGGAGTCCCGCATATTTTTGCTGTTGTTAAACTTCTTGGCTCCAGATCATTGCCTGCAATCATCCGTGCTTTACTGGATCATATATCAAGTAAGGTGAGCAGTAAGGAGCATTGTATTCTGTTATACACCAGAAGGCACAAAATTCAAACAATACAAAATTGAACGACTGACATCTTTTCATCTGACAGCAAATCGAAGGAGACACCTAGAAAACAATCAAATTTACTATGAAACTAATGGTTTTTCTTCCTTTTTAGATTACAGGTTTGGTACCGAAAATAAATGCACTGCAAGAAGCATTACCAAAATCTATTGGGCTTCTTTCATTTGATGGTGGTATAGCAGGTAACATGTTAGCTGGTGGCAATCATGGTTCTAAATCCCATTGTGAATGAGTTATTTCTTTTTGGCTCCCCCAAATGTTCGACTAATACCCCCATTACTACTACACTATCCTTTGTTGCCCTGTTTTATCTACTGTTCATTGTACTACAAGGGGAAAATATTACAGAAGTTCCATTTTGAACATGTATTAGGCATGATCATCTCTCCAGACCACATCTATCTTTGCAATGTATTTTCTTTTATCGGTGGCAATTTGGTGCAGATTTTTTAGGCTATTAGCTACAGTGTTAGGTTCTAATTTAAACTTTGGTATAAGTCTGGTAAGTAAATCCATTTTAGAGTATGGACTAGCTGCAATTTCTAGTTTTGCCGCTTTGGTAAGTCACTATCTTAGCCATCCTATACAGCATGGGCTTAGCATTGTTGTGTAGTCAAATGTCTTTGAATTTCCTTTGTATTTAGTACATGCACCAGAATGCAATAGTTCCATGGCAAAAGACTCTAAGTTCTAAGAACAGTGAAATCCTACCTTTATTGTAGGTTGTCAGAAGATAGTTCATGAAATCTTGACGTGGGAAGCGAAATCAGAAGTTAAAACTGAAGTTCTTCATGACCTTAAGGAAATTGGAAGTGCTTTGTATTGGATGAGCATTCTGGACATTGTTTTGGTAAGGATATGAACTTCCTTAGTTTCTCAAATTGTTCTGATACTCTTTTTTTCTGTGCCTTAGGAGTTTTTTGTACCTCAGTAAAATAGGTGAACGTATCATTGTAGATAAGTGGCACAATTTTGCAGTAACCCTACTGTGGGAACGGCCGGCTGCCTGAGTGGTCAGTACCTTCCCCTTGGGGTGGTCAGAGTTCGAGTTCTAAGGGACTCACTCTTTGTGGCTTCAGCCACAGGGACCCGGGGGGGGGGGGGGGGGGGGGTCTCTTTCGCCTGCCCCGCATCCAAAGCACAAGTATGTGGCCAGCTCATCTCATGGAGCTGCGGTGCCCCCCGTAAGGGTGGGGGGATCAGAGAAAAGCAGCGAGAGAAATGGAATGGGGAAGGAGAAACCCCGGGGTTTTTTCAAAGGAAGATCTGTGGGGTTCGGGGTTTTCACGAAGATCAAGCCGGAATACCCAGGGGTTGTCTAGCCACCGTGGATTGAGTTTTTTGCAGTAACCCTACTGAGCTCGATCAAAAGTTCCCTTGATCTGTGCACTTGAGGATGTCAAGTACAGAAGTCCAATCCATTGAAGTGGGTAGGACAGTTGAACCAAATACTTGTTTCCGACCTAACCATGGAGATGTTAACAGTCTTCTTTCTTCTGTTTCATCATTTTCTTTTATTTCTTAATAATATATCATATATTTATGTTTCACTTTTGTGGTTTGAGTTAAGAGGTTCATTATCCTTTGGATAAGAAAAAGGAGAGTTGCATATCATTGTATTAAGAAGAAACAGGGTTTTAAACCCTATACAGAACACCACTCCTATGAGAACTCAAAACAGACACGCACTGACTTGACCAAAAAACTAAGCTCCTGGGGGTGCAAGGGCGAGGAGATAAGAAACACCTCGAGCCCGCCAAACTCCAAAATCTCGTCTCTTCTAAAGCAAGAGATGGTACATTGAGAAAAAAAGGTTGAAAGGCCAATATTATTTATTTAGTTTTTTTTTTTTTGGGGGGGGGGGGGTGGAGCTTCACCTGCTCCATGATAAGGAGAATAAACATTTCTCAGGGACAAGTTCATGTGTTGCTCCCTTCAGTGCTCGAACTGTTGCACATGCTGATGTCTTTCTCCATTCTGCACTTTTATATTGTATGTAAATAAAATAGGAAAACTCCAAATTACTCCCCCCCCCCCCAAAGGTTGGATGACCCCCTAAATTAACATTCAGTTCCATTTACTCCCCTCAACTATCTTAGTCGGCCCAATTTACCTAAATTAACATTTGGTTTGCTTTACTCCCCTAAATTAACACATACAAGTTTGAGTTTTAATTTCAAATTTTGTGAAATGGTAGCAAACAATCTTAACTTTATGCGCTTTCCATCATTACTTTTCGTTTTTGTATTTCTAGTGTTAATTTATTATTAGATGGCCTAACCTGTCAAAATAACAATAGAAATGTATGCATTTTTTAACATAATTTATGGTGTCAGCTATGACCTCACAAAATTTGAAATTCAAAATCAACTTGGAAGTGGAGAAAAAAAACGTGTAAATTGGACTAACTGAAATAGTGAAGGGGCTAAACCAAACCAAATGTTACTACGTTAGTTTAGGGGGTTTATCTGGATATATAGGCCAAACTGAGTAGTAGTAATTTGGGCCAGGCCAATAACATATGTATTGTTGACCTTGGTTTGTATATTTCGTGTATACTAGGGCTTCACACTTCTGTCATGGATTTTCCGCCTTGACTCTCACATTTTTCTGCCTTTCTCATATTGTACTATTATAATCTATTATGATGTAGGATCTCTATTTATCTTATAGACATGTATGGTTTTTCTCCAACAGAGACAAATAGACACTACACAGTTCATGCAGTCAGCTCCGTGGCTAGGACTGGTTCCAGGAAATGATGGGCAAGTGAAGCATGCCTACTCTGATACTACTCCATTTACCACACTTTTAAGTGCTGCCACCAATGCTGTGACATCAAGCCCTGCATGCCCAAATCCATCTACGTTTCTTGTCATGTCAAAGCAAGCTGAAGCTGCCAGTAAGTCCATATAAAACTTACTGGGTCATATTCTTAGTGATATTTGTGATATTTGCATGCGGATCGATTTTCTCAAGGAAAAAATGGTAATTATTTGTGGGCTCTTGCCTTCCAGATCGTAGACTCACTGCCTGTAATGTGGGGGGAAATGGTGTTACCTTTGATGAAACCAATTATGCTTAGTTAGGTCTTACCTGGAAATAGATAGATCCCAGCCTAACCTTGTGATAAAACTAAAATCCAAACCAACTGGATTGGAACCCCACCATCCTGGTCCATCCAAGAGGACTTGTGATTCCTTTTCTACTTTTTATTTACACTATTATCAGTTTGCATAGCATAACACTAATGCTTTGACAGGTCTGCTGTACAAATCAAACCTCAACTCTGGTAGTGTGCTAGAGTATGCTCTTGCATTCACAAGTGCTGCCCTGGATAGACACTACAGCAAATGGAGCGCAACTCCAAAAACAGGTTTTATCGACATTACTACTTCAAAGGACTTCTATCGCATTTTTAGCGGTCTTCAGTATGTAAGTAAACTCCATAAGATATTATCCGTTATGTCTTTTCAGCTACTTACTATCCCATTAAAAACCTATTGTTAGAGTTTCACATTCATTGTTATTCATTTGAATATAAATTGATTGATTAACATGATGAAAACATGCTATTTGAGTTGTTTTCTCTCACATAATCAAGGATTGGCCAGTACTTTCTAACTGAACACCAAACAGTTAGGGGAGCTGGCTGCTGGTGGGTGTTTGGACAGGAGATTTTTAGGAAACTGAATATTTTTTATTTACACACTTTGTCTTCTTCCATTTTGTGTTTTTGCCCTGCATATGATGTAGCTTGAGTGCTATTTGTGCTTTATTTTCCAGCTAGTGAATGTTAGACTTTTAGTACTTGTCCTCAAATTAACAGGTCTTTTCTTTGTCTCCCCTCCAGAGTTACTTAGAAGATAGCATTAACAATCCTTCAAAGAAACAGGAAATGCTGGGTGATTCTGTAGCATGGGCTGGTTGTACGATCATGTACTTACTGGGACAGCAGCAGCACTTTGAGCTTTTTGATTTCTCCTATCAATTTCTCAATGTGGCAGAAGTAGAAAGTGCGACAGTTTCACACTATCAATCTTCAGAGAGGACTAAAAGTTCAAATTTCTTGCAAGTAAGATAATTTTTCATTGTACTTATTTTGGGAGCTTCTGTTTTGTTATTACTGATTTGTAATGAAATGTACTATCCAATAGCCATATGTTTATAATTACAAGCAATATATATTGAATTGAATAAATGGTTAAAGTGTAACTCGAGAGACCGTAGCCATGTCAAATTTAGACTTGTAAACTGGACCGGAGGGAGTAGGTAATAAGTCATTTTTATCACATTACTACTTTTTATCTTCCAGGTTTTTATGCCTGGTCTGAAATAGTAATTTGTGCTGGGGTGCCTTGGTGTCTTAGCATAGCAGGTCCCAAGCCCTGGTAAAGGAGGAGGGTTGTGTATTGGTGTGGCGAGCCTTGACGTAAAAACCAGCCACTCTTATGGAGATGAGACCCGATAGACTCTCGTTGGGGCGTAACCCTCTTAGCGATGATGCCATGTCGGATCCCTATGGTGTCAAATGAGCAAGGGCTGGGTATGGTTTTTGTCCAACAGAGACAAATAGACAAGGATCACAGTTCATGCAGTCAGCATCCTTAGTGGCGCGCCACATCGGACTGGTTCCAGGAAATGATGGGTGAAAAATGAGCAAGGGCCTTCACACCGGCTACTCCATTTACCACACTTTTAAGGAAGCTAGTCGAATGCTGGATTCGTCTAGGTAGCCCTGCAGGGTCCCAAACCATCTTAAGAGAGCTAGTCGATGTCATGTTAGGAGGCATGTAAATATTCTATGCGTTCGGAGACTAAATGGAAGGGCTGCCAAGGAAGTGGAGGATATAAAACTTCAAACTTTGGTACACGGGGTCAACATCGGGTAGGAATGGTGTAGGCATCTTGATCGATATTTGCCTTAAGGATGGAGTTTGATGTTAGGAGGCAAAAATCATCCTTGTCCGTTGGTAGTTGGAGATTTGGTCCTGAATGTGATCTCTATGCCCCCTCCAGGTCTTAGAGAACACCAAGAACCAGTTTTTGGGAAGACCTAGATAGCATGGTTAATGGTGCCTATCAACTTCTTCATGAGGAGACCTCAATTATGTGGGTGCGACTAATGTAGGTTTCGGTGCATTTCCTGGTAGTAGGAATCAAGAGGGGGAGGATGTTTTGAACCCAGCCTAACCTTGTTGATAAACACCTTCTTTAGGAAGAAGGAATCCCATCTAGTGACTTTTAAAATAGTGGAACCCCACGACTTTATCCATCCAGGGAGGATAGACATGCTTGCTTTGATTGTAAGGTGTTACCCGGGGAGTGTGTTGTCCCTCGGCACAAGCTTGTGGTGGCGGACTTTCACTTTATTGTGTCCACCGTTTGCATAACGCATGGAAGCTTACTAAACGTTTAAGGACAGGATGATGCTGAAGGAGAAATGCAAACATGTGGCTAAGGATGGCAACATGTGTTCGGAAGGTGGCTTCGGAAGTATTTGGCATGAGTAGGGAGGCAAACGGAAGCGAAAGACACACCCTGGTGGAATGACGAGGTGCAAAAGGCTATTAAGGAGAAGAAGGAGTGTTTTAAGCGCCTCCACCATGACAAGGTTTTAACATCGAGAGCTATAAAATAGCGAAGAGGGTTGCAAAGCGACTTGTAGCAAAAGGTCGCGTATGATGACCTTTATCGCGGTCTTCAGTAGGAAAGGGAAAGGACATTTATAGGATGGCTTATCCGCGAAAGGAAGACAAGGGACATCAACCAAATCAAATGCATCAAGGATGGGACTCGACTTACTGAAGGATGAGGAGATCAAGGATAGATGGAAAAACCTATTGTTTAATGGGGAGAATGAGGGTCCTACCTTTGAGTTGGATTCATTTGAATATAAAACAGATTTTGAGGAGAATCCGGGAGGCGTAGATCGGGGAAGCTTTGAAGAGGATGAAGGGAGGCAAAGCAATGGGCCCCGATGGTATCCCCGTTGAGGTGTGGAGATGCTTAGGCACTAGAGCGATAGTGTGGTTAACTAAGCTTTTTAACCTCATTTTTCGATCTAACAAGATGCCCGAAGAATGGAGGAGAAGTATATTAGTACCTATCTTCAAGAACAAGGGTGATGTTCAAAGTTGTGGAACTACCGGGGATTAAGTTGATGAGTCATACAATGAAGCTGAGAGGGTCATCGAGCATCGCCTTGACAAGTGTGACCCAAAATCAGTTTGGGTTCATGCACTTTAGGTTCTTCCATGGAGGCGATTTTCCTTCTACGCATTGATGGAGAGATATAGGGCTATTTGAAGGACTTGCACATGGTCTTCATTGACCTCGAGAAGGCATATGACAAAGTACCGAGGAATGTCATGTGGTGGGCTTTGGAAAAGCACAAAGTACCAACTAAGTACATTTCCCTCATTAGGGATATGTACAGGGATCTTTTGACGTTTGTCCGAACTTACGATGGCGACAGGTGACTTTCCAATTAAGATAGGACTACATCGGGGATCAGCATTGAGCCCTTATTTATTTGCCTTGGTGTTAGATGAGGTCACAAGGGACATACAAGGTGATATCCCTTGGTGTATGCTCTTTGTAGCATGTGGTGCTAGTGGATGACAAGTAGGGCTGGTTAATAGGAAGTTAGAACTATGGAGACACATGAGTCGAAGGGGTTCGGACTTAGTAGGACCAAGACCGCAGCATATGAGGTGCGATTTCTCCTATCACTAGGCACGAGGGGGAGAGTTTAGCCTAGATGGGCAAGTGGTGGCCAAGAAGGATACTTTTCGGTATTTAGGATCGATGCTACAAAAGGATGGCGACATAGATGAAGACGTCGAAAGTTCAAATTGCAGCGGGTTGGTTGAAATTGCGCCAAGCTTCAAGCGTAATTTTTCATAAAAGGGTGCCTCGAAGTTGAAGGGTAAATTCTATAGGAGGCTTCGCCCGTTTTGTTATTACTGATTTGGCCCACAAAATGTACATGTCCAATTGAGTGTGGCCATATGTTTATTGGTTTTGCAAGAATATATATTGAGGGTTGGGGTGGCACCAATGGAGGAGAAATTGATTCAAACCGATTGAGGTGGTTTGGACATGTCCAAGGCCTCCCGAGGCGCCACGTAGTGGGGTTCTGCCCGATAACGTAAAATTTAGAGGTTAAAACTTGGGATGAGGCCGGTTAAGAGAGACCTTAAGGTGGAATATCTCCAAGTTTAGTTTTGGACATTTTCAACGTGCACCGTGACCTCTTTTACTACTTTTTGTGTCTTCCAGTTTCCGTTTCTCTTGGGTTTCATCTCTAGCCTACCCCAACTTGCTTGGGATAAAAGGCTTTGTTGTTGTTGTTGTTGTTGTATTAGATGCTTTGTTTTTTTTATTTGGAAATTCATTGCTCCATGTATATGTCTTTGGAAAGGGCTACGAGGGCATCCTTGAAGCGATGAGGAAGGCTAGGAGGCTCAATAACCATGTTTTCTCCATGTTGAGGGCACGATGTCCCCTTGAGGACAAGGTTGCATGTGCTATCAAGCCAAGTGGGGCACCGCTACACCGAATGAAGTTTGTGAACACCGTATCTGCATTTGAGACATTGCCACAAAGAGTCACCTAACCAGCTTCCAGGGAACGTGCAGAATGTACTCTTGTATGTGGGGTTATATGTTATGTTTTAAGGTACATGTATATTATGTAGTTGCAATCATCAACGGTGAATCCTGGACTTGAATAAAAGAATGTGCTTGCTTGCTGTATATGAAAATTAGGGTATGTTGATCTCAAGAAAAGTTGACCCTGAGTTCTCAAGTTTAACTAACAATTTTGAGACTTTACCTCACCGAACTAAAAATGTTCCCAGTTGGAGAGTTGAGCCAAAAGACTCATGCTAGTTAACTGTTATTGTCATATGTGTATTTCTCAATCTGCTCTCAAAGTATAATTAATGTGTATGACAGATCAGATTAGCTAACTAAAAATGTACCCAGTTGGAGAGTTGAGCCAAAAAACTCATGCTAGTTAACTGTTATTGTCATATGTGTATTTCTCAATCTGCTCTCAAAGTATAATTAATGTGTATGACAGATCAGATTAGCTTAATAAATTGTGTTATCTCAGAGCTCATTTCGACGTGCATGTCTCCATTAATCACTCACCTATCTTGCTCAGTATCTCGTCGCAACATGCTTTACTAAATCAGTTGATCAAGCACATGCTGCCTCTCTGCTGCCAAAAATTTAGCATAATAATGCCAATATCTTTGCAAATACAACAGATAGGGGTGGCTCACTGTTGCTTTGCGTGCATTTGACTAATGAAGGTAATGCCATTGACTGTCGCATTGCGTGCATTTCCCTTGCTGGCGAAGCTATGTATCTGTAACTATGCATCTTCATCTGGATTGACAGCCTTCAGTTACAACGGCCTTTTAAGGTGCGCAATTTAATTGGTAAGGATACTCCAAATTGTTTCTCGCTACAAACATGAGAATTTCTACTAAGACAAAGCTTGTTTCTAGAGAAATGAGAGAACAACTACGTACCAAGCAGAAATTGTTTATCGAGAGAAGGGGTGAGTCCCTACTAAACAGTTTCTGACTTTCCAGTCGTCCGGGCAATCAAGACACTGGCGTCAAGTCAAGCTTCAGCATTCAGAGTTAAACCTAGATATTTGGATCAGCATGTGTTTCATAGCTTTTGTTTTGAAGTTTTTCATTCTTTGAGATGAGACAGCTAGTATATTTCATATTTCATTCAAGGCTCGTTGGTTCAGGTAGACCCACTTCAGTTCCTCACAGCTCAACTGCTTCACTCTTCCTCCAGACGTCCTTGGTCAGAACACACAACTGCTGCACTCAGCATTCCTGCATAGCATGCATGCCTTAAGATGCATACTTGCATGCTGCAAACATTCTTCAATGTACCATATAAAACCCTTGTCTCGCCAATCGTTTAACCACCCACAAACACAAAGAGAATACACGCAGCTGATCGAACTCCACAAATTAAACGATCACATCCAACCAACCAAAACCCAAGACGATGTTGAGCTCCTTCCCATTTCCATCCGCTGCCCTCGCCGTTCTTCTCATCGTCACGCTCCACGCCTCCGCCATCCATGCGCAGATACCTGCCTCGTCATCGACCGGCGCCGCGGTGGCCGCGACAAACCCGCAGCCAGGAGGCAGTGGCGGCGGCGGCGGCATAGGCGTAGGCGCTGGCGGGCCGGACGCGCCTCTGGAGCTCTACATGCACGACATCCTAGGCGGATCGAGCCCGACGGCGCGGCCCATCACCGGCTTGCTGGGCAACATCTACAACGGGCAGGTCCCGTTCGCGCGCCCCCCATCGGGTTCAACGCGCCCAGGAACGGCGTGGCGATCCCGAACGCCAACGGGCAGGTGCCCACGTACAACGGCAACACCGGCATCCCGCTGGACACCGGCCTGTCCGGCGCGGCCGGGTTCCTGCAGCCAGGGAACGGCGGCGGCGCGGCGGCGGCACCGGCGCAGGTGCAGCTGGGCCCCGACGGCCTCAGCCTCGGGTTCGGCACCATCACGGTCATCGACGACGTGCTGACAGGCGGGCCTGACCTCGGCGCGCAACCGCTCGGGCGCGCGCAGGGCGTGTACGTGGCGAGCTCCGCCGACGGGTCGTCGCAGATGATGGCGTTCACGGCCATGATGGAGGGCGGCGAGTACGGCGACACCATCAACTTCTTCGGGGTGTACAAGGTGGGCACGCCGCTGTGCCGGCTGTCCATCACCGGAGGCACCGGCAAGTTCAAGGGCGCCTGCGGGTTCGCCGAGGTGCGCCCGCTCATCGCCTCCGGCCAGCACGTCACCGACGGCGCAGAGACGCTGCTGAGGATCACCGTCCATCTTGCTTAAGCTTAAGGAGTAACTGTTGTTAGTAGGCCAGCGCGTACGTGTCGGCTGACGAGCCTGGCGGTGCTGGTTTGGTTGTTTCGGACGTGTCATCGGTGCATGCATACAGTGTTTGCGTCTCAAGTCATGGGTGGATCACGATGCTGTTAACTGCTTAAAGTTTATTCGCCTCGTCATCGTCTGCAAGGGTGTACTATCAATTGTTTAAAGCAGTATAAGATGTGTGGTTATATATATCCAAAAAGATATCGCAAAACAGTGAACGTTTGGATTCTCTCATCAACAAGGCCACCGGCCCACCGCCCAGGCGGCCACAAAGCGCTCAGGCCGGCGTTGTGCTGACCCTCTCCGTCTCTCGCCAGTCGCCACGCAAGCGCCGGCGTGGAGATGATCTGAGAACCTTGAACTGGCGCATACCAGGGAACCAATGCTAGTCTCAAGAATGACCCCATACTGCGCATCGTGATGAGATGGCCATGTTTCAAGAATCTGCGCTGTTGCTCACAATCCCATGACTCTGGACATCTGGAGTTTACAATGCGAGAGATCAGCTGTGTTTGTGATCGTGAATTGTACTAGAATAAATGTTCTTTTGTAGTTTGGCCTAGATGCTCTGATGCTTGCTGCATTTGTGTAATCATACGGGAGGCAAAAGGAAAATTGATCCCCGTTCTGAACAGTTATAAGGCAGTAAACAAGCTGTTTTCAGTCACATTTACAGTGCCATGTGAAGCCTGCACGCACTATCAGATTCGTCGGATAAATTAGCAATCTGGGAAACTGCATCCTCGAGGCGAGACAAGTGTTCAGCAAACCTGTCCTTCAGCTCAGCAAAGTCCGCTTCATCAAAGGCGCCTCGCATGACCTTGACACCGTTCTGCAGCATCGTCAACCCTTCACTGATCCCATCTGGCATCTTCCTCTTCTTCGTGCTGGCATCCTTTGTGATCGGCGCCTTCTCAGGCTCAGAGGCAACTGGAATTTCAGAATAAGCTTCAGCCAGCTTCTTCAGCGCTCTCCCTTCCGAAATCAGGAGTCGAACCTGCTCTTCAGACCATCTATCGGTGTGCAGGGCGACCTCTTTCTGAAGATAAGCTCTCAACTCCAGCATGAATCCGTTTTCATCTATGCTCGTCCCCGTGCTTGCATTGTACGAAAGGGCAGCATCTCCAGGAACAAATCTCCAGAGCTGTGTAAAGGATGTGCGGGCGGCGAAGTACCCAAAGGAATCCATTGCGAGGTGAATGAGTGCCCAGTGCCGTTCCTTCAGCAGGAGATGATACAGATCCCATATTGCTGAACAAAGTTGGTTAGCATCGTCTTCAGTAACGTTCAAGTGACCGAGAGTTGACATAAAGGAAGCCAACGACGGTTTGCACTGAGACAGCACTGCATTTGATTTATCAGAAGTGGAAAGGAACAGAGGGCGCAACTGCAGAGTCAACTTCTCCATCTCACTGAATGTGCAAAGATGCCTCATGTTTGAGATAATAACCAGCATGGAACTAATGTGCTTGGCAAGGTTATCCTTACTGCTATCCGGAGCAGTTCTATACAACTTTATGAGAGAGATGGTGAACTTAAACATAGCAGTGATGCTCTTCTCATCTACAATACAATCATCCTTTATTACGCTGCCAAAAAAAGTACTGAGTGTATAAGACAGCCATCATCATCAGAGTGAATAATACTGGTAGTTTGAGAGCAGACTTACCAATGCTGCAATGCAGAGGCTAGAGCATGTACAGGAAGCCCTACCACACCCAAGCTAGAAGTCGGCACATTGATTACTCGATGATTCTTGGAGTAGCTCTCCAGATAGCCAGCAAAAGAGGTAAACATTTTCTTCACAGCAAGTTCCTTTGTACCATCAGACAATGAATCCAAAGGAAATCCTTCCATCAGCAATGCTAAGTGTAAGATTGAAGACTTGGAAGAGTTTTCACCATCCAGCACACTAGAATATATTTGATCAACATTTGCAGAAGATGCATAGCTCAAAATGGTGCACAATGAACGTGCAACTTTCCGCAAAGCACTGAGAGGTGCAAGAACATCCTCTGGTGATGCAACAGTCTTTAATAGAAGGAAGACTTGATTAACTAAATTAAATGAAGTCCCAGTTTCAGCATAACGCATGAAGAAACACCATAGCTCTGTAATAATTTCCAAGCAAAGGAAATGGGGATGGAAAATGTTTTCAAGTAAGAAAGCCCCCAACTCATTCCAAGCAGCACTTGAAGCAACAGTAGAAATCATAAAAGTCTTCAATGCTTGTATGATAAAAGTATACACAGGTTGCCAAACAACTGCAGGAGAATGGTCTGCAGCACTTAAGGTAGGGATTTCGAGGCCAAGGGCATAGGAGTAGATGTCTTCTGTTGTCAAGATATTAAGAAGAGTCTGTAGCTTTTTAGATAATGCGATGACCACCATTTCTGTCAACCATGAGGAAGCATTGAGAAAGTGCAAAAACACAAGCAACTCAGCAGGCAAAAGTGCTCTATTTCTATGATCAAAATCTGAATCCGTAGAGAAAATGCAATCCAATGAGGCCAAATTTAACTCTATCTGATTAGCTTGTCCCATGTGATCTGGACTCTTAGCTTCTTCATTTTCAAAAAAATAATGGGCAAGCTGGCATTTGGATTCTGGTGTTAAGTCAGATGACTTCATCAGTGTATCTAGTAAAACAAATAAAGTAGGCTCCAACAATTCAACAAGTGCCTCATTTGCTGCTTTCAACTGTGGCTTCTTGCTAAATAGAATGCTGGATGATGTGATCACCAATGCACAGTTGATTATGTTCTTGTATATAATCATTGCTTCAGATGGATATGTTGAACAAATCCTTACAGCATTTATTAAGAAAAACTTGATTGGTAGGAATGCCCTTCTGGCTTCAGCAGCACCAAGGGTTTCTAGTAATGGCGTGCACCATGTTTCAGCAGCAACTCTTAGAGATTCTATGGACAGAGATAGAAGGGTTACAATGATTTCTCTGATATTTACTTCTCCTTCAATCATCCCTTTACCACTTTGCAGTAAGGAGACCACACCCTTCCATGATACATTCAGTAAAGTCACCTGGCTTCCACCACTGGATGCTGCATAGGTTCCCAATTTACACATAGTCTGAATAGTAGATGATGTAATCCTGATGACATCACTAGCAAGACCTTGTTTGTTGTGTTTCACAGTAGCATCTCCATCGGTTGAACTCATTGTGCAGTTATCTACTTTTGCAGCCTCAGAGTATGCCCGGCACAGCTTAGTTGTTTCATCTAGAAAAATAGGTGCAGCCTTAGCGATATCCAGAGCAGCTCCACAAATTTTCTGTGATCATATATCCATCAGAGAGATTATACAATGACATCATTTCTGCAGGACTAATACAATGACATCATTTCTGCAGGACTAATGTTGCAAGAGTTTGAAAAAGAACACCACTATCTCATATTGATATGATCAGAGTATGCAGATAAAATATATGAAGACACAAGACTAGGAGGCTCGTTTCAATGATGAATTTCCAACATTTCATATAGTATCCCATTCAGAATTGCTAAAAAGATATGCAAGTAATCTGAATATGAGCATAATATGAGAGTTAACAAATTTTATTGAATAAGCAGTGTGTCAATCAGTATAATTTTCCATTTGATTTAACATTTAAACTACTTTCAGGAATGTGAGAATAGCTAAGAAAAGGGTAACACATAGTTGCCTAATAAAATAAGGTTAAGCAAAGTCTGACTGAAATCATAAACATAAATGCAGCTAAAGAACTGATTAGCAAAAGGAATTAAAATGAATTATTTCTCAGTAAATTTATCTTATACAGGATACATTGCCACAGGTCTTGCCAGATGAACAAGCTAATTCTAACACTGTACAAGATAAAAGTTTACCTTGTCGTTGTCGACTATTGAGCTTTCCATAAGACTTAGCAACTCTGAGATAAAATCACCAACATTATGCACCATATCTACAGTAACACATTTCGCCGCGGAAGGAAGGATCTTGATTGAGATATTTAAGGCCATTGAAATTATCTAGAACCAAGAAACTGCATTTCTATTAGATTTCTCTCCAGATAATCACTA